>WNWK01004876.1:0-130827 GCA_009830355.1 Cherax destructor
TTTTAGATTTAGAAAGGACGTAGGGAAGTACTACACTTGAACTTGGCTTGGATTTTTGGGTAATACTGTCACCGGATGGCAATGCAGTGATACTCTACTTATGAGCAGCTCCCAACTCGAACAATTATGTAAGTGTATTTTTGTAGGTGCTTTTGTAAGTGTATTTTGGGGTCTGAAATGGATTAATCTAATTTTCATTATTTCATATGGGAAAAATTCCTTCGGTATCGGCACTTGAATAGCCGTCTGAATGAATTAAGCTCGTAACTCGAGGTACCACTGTATATTTCTTGTTCTTTGTAACTTTAAGAAGTTATTAGGTTAGTGTGTAAAATATGGCTTCCTTAATTTCCATCAGCTGTAGTTTTTAAATACCGTACATAATTTTATTATATTTTATTGTTCATAGCAAATGAAAGTGCAGATGCCATATGCTTAAAAATAATTGGAGGTTCAAGTAACATTAACCAATGTGACAGCATGCCCCAGTGCTGTTTTTTTTTTTCATATGGGCAATGAAAAAATGTTTTATTACTGTAATACAGGTGCTACCATATTGCATTTTTACAAATACAGTGGTACCTCTACTTACGAGCAGCTCCCAACTCGAACAATTATGTAAGTGTATTTTTGGGGGTCTGAAATGGATTAATCTAATTTTTATTTTTTCTTGTGGGAAAAAATTCCTTCGGTATCGGCACTTCAATAGCCATCTGGAACGAATTAAGCTCGTAACTCGAGGTACCACTGTATATTGTTTCATTGTTCAGAGCAACATTATTCACTTAGAAGTAAATTAAACTTCACTTAACAAATCGTATTTCTCCAACCAGCTTGCTGGCCTAATAGCATTTTTGTATTTAATGTTTACACCATACAGTGGTCCTCGGTTTTTGCCGAAAATTCGTTCCAGAATGCTGCTCAAGTGCCATTACCGAACAAATTTACTTCCTTAAGAAATAATGTCACGTAGGTTAGTCTATTTCAGACCCACAAAAATACACTAGCAACAGCACTTACGAAAATACACTTGCATAAATGTTCGAGTTTGGAGATGCACGAAAACCGAGGGACCACTGTAATATCCAGTGCCATTTCATTATTTTTTCCACAAGCTTCAATTAACATCCAAACTATTGACATATATTAATATCATTACTCGGGAAACATAAGTGTAGTTAATATTCATTCTCTTCAAAATATATTAGGTGTTGGTTAGTTAGTAACCAAAACTTGGAAGGTGAGCAAAACCTCTTAATAATAAATATGTTGAGTTTACACCTTGAGCAACATACGTATAATAATTAGTATGCTGCACTGTATATTCAGTCTAAAATACTTTATGTACTGCTAGGGTCAGGTATGTTTGATTAGGTTAAAAATAATTCTTTATAAAATACATTACAATTTTTATTTCTATGCAAAGGTTACAATGTGTGATTTGCATTTTATAAAATGTTAAATACAGTGGACCCCCGCCTAACGAGCAAAATTCATTCCAGAAGCCTGCTCAAGTGCCATTACTGAACGAATTTACTTCCTTAAGAAATAATGTCACGTAAGTTAGTCTATTTCAGACCCCCAAAAATACACTTCCACAAGCACTTACAATATTATACTTACATAATTGTACGATTTCCGGGGTGCTTGTTAGGCGGGGGTCCACTGTACAAAAAAAGCTGCTAACATCCATGAGCATTTTGGGCAGGGTTCCTTTTTGCCTAATCTTGCATATTCCATGGAATTGTACGACAGTATGTCATTGCTGTAGTAATCTTTGGTTTCTGCCTGCATAAATAATTTTTTCTTTTCTGTACAGTATTTGTGAATGTTTTTTTCACCAATGACATTTTTTCACAGATCAACATGGGCCGCCGGCGGGGACCAAACCGTTTGGTGAACGAGGCCCAGGTGAGCGAGGAGCTCAAGATTACAATAGCACTTGCCCTTAAGAAACTTACCCAAAATGATGACCAAAAAGGTGAGTTACTGTATATCTGCAATGAATAGCCATTACATATCATTGTATAATTTTTTTATTTGAACTACAGTAATTATGGGAACAACCAAATGAAATATATAATAATTATAGTACAGTGGAACCCTGAGTTTCAGCCACCTCGAGTATCGGCTGCTTCAAGTTTCGGTAGCTTTTTCGCCCTATTTGTCCCGACTTTTGGCCGGCATACCAGACCTGTCTGCCTGCCCGTGCTTACGCACCTCCCTCACAGGCGTCGTGAGCCAGTCTATCTTTGTTTATCCTTGAGTGAACATTACCCTGCATGCTCATCCAAACATTTCACAATAAATTCATTGTGTTTAGTGCTTGTTTATTGATTGTGACTGTGAAATAAGCCACCATGGGCCCAAAGAAACTTCCTAGTGGCAGCCCTTTGGTAAAGAAAGTGAGAAACACCATAGAAGTGAAGAATTGTAGAAAGTGGTGTACGTGTGGGTGAGCTTGCCAGGATGTACAGCAAAAACAAATCAACAATCACTTCTATCCTGGCGAAGAGAAAAGAAATTAAGGAAGCTGATGTTGCAAGGCAGTGGTTGAGGCAGTGTGTAAACAGCCTGTACTGTCTGCATAGACAGCCTATGCTGTCTGCCAGCTGAGTTCATATTTCGTGCCATGCTCGTGCTGCCACCTATAGGCCCATACCCACTTCAGTCTTCCCCACCATGTTCCTTCCTCACTTCTCGTCCAGGCATCACTCAGTCAACAGGCCTACTCCTCTCTCCTCTCTCCTCTCTCCTCTCTCCTCTCTCCTCTCTCCTCTCTTCCATGGCCCTCCCGTGCCATGGGCACAAACACACTGCCTATGTACCCTCACGTTATTGCAAATAAAGTAAGAAGCCTCCGAAGCCTTATCAATGCTACCCCGCCTTGATCGACGACGCAATAATCTTAGAAAACATTGGTGACAGCGGTGCCTCACAGCAAATGTGTTTGCCCCGAGGAGGGAAGGAAGAAAAATGAAGTTGTCTTCACTTCATCACCCTACACAAGAAGCATCCGTCTCTCAATGAGTTATCCTGATGTTGTGTCTGCAAGTCTCTGCATCCAGACACAGGTACAATCAGGATCCAGGCTGAAA
Organism: Cherax destructor; assembly: GCA_009830355.1. Lineage (NCBI taxonomy): Eukaryota > Metazoa > Arthropoda > Malacostraca > Decapoda > Parastacidae > Cherax > Cherax destructor. The sequence continues at coordinate 3,099 of WNWK01004876.1, forward strand.
TTTGTCGAATTTCTCCAAGTAGTGGTGTCCCTGCGACTCCACGCCACAGCTTCCCATGCTGTTTCTCAGTCACGTGCTCAGCATTACCAGCATGTTCTGCTGTTGTTTTCAGCTCAGCATGGCTAATTCAGCAAGTCAGAGGTGAGTTTGTGGTGATTTCTGTGTCCAGTGTGAGTGTTTCTCCCCGAGTTGTGGGTAGGGAGGAGGAGCGGCCGGGTTCCTCGCCTGTCTCTCACCATACACGCTCGCCACTCACTCACTCCACCACTATGCTCTCACTCCCTTTCTGCTATGTTTTCTGTGAATTTCCTTGTGAATTCTTGCCAGAGCTGTGTATCCGGGTTGGCCAAGATCACGAAGCCACGTGGATCTGCAAGCCATGTGGGGTGATCACGAAGCCACGTGGATCACCAAGCCACATGGGATGTACAAGCCACATGGGATGTACAAGCCACATGGGTTACCAAGCCACATGCTGTGGCCTGCTGCCACATCAACCTATGACGTCACGATGCTGCTGACGTCACCCACGATACTGCCCGACTTCACGATGTCACCTTGCTGCTGACATCACCTACGATGCTGCCCGACGTTACTCCAGGACGTCATCTCACGACGTCACCCACGATGTTGCCTGATATCACCTCACGACGTCACTCCATGACGTCACCTCGGGACGTCTGCTGACGTCACCTTGCGATGTCACCCCATGACATCACCACATGATGTCACATGTTCTAGTGTGAAGTGTGCATTTTATTTTCAGTATTGTCGAGAAGTTTGAGAGAAGATATATGTCGTGTGTTAATTAATTCCTCTCAGTCAGTGTTCTCGCATGTTTGTGAATGGCTTAGTGTCGATTTTTGCACAGAAAAGCGTCATTTGGTAGTAATCCATGTTGTACCGCATGTGCAGTATGTGTGTGCAGTTTTCCGTGTGTCCTGTGTAGTCTTGAGCACAGCTGTGTGTGGACCACAGTGTTTGCCCAGACCAATGTAGCACCTAGTGTTACTTGTCACCCATTGTGACCCGTGTGCTTGACAACTGACATTAATCAATTCAGGCGTTAGTTACAATCGTCCGATCCCCTTGTACAGAAAGCTCTTTATGTTCGGCGCTCGTGCTGAATCGTACCTGCGATGATTCCCCCGTCTAGACCCGTTCCACTTCACCTTCTGACCGTCAGAGTGCAGTTATATGTAGACAACCAGTCTGAGGATACTTAGACCATCCTCTGCTGTAACTTCAACTGTCGAGAGAATGACACTTGTCAAGCCGCAGTAGCCCTATCCTGTCAGCAGGCGACTGTCAGCCTCGTGTCACAGCTTCAGTGAGCAGTCTGCACAAAGATGATGTCACTTTGACTGCTAGCCCACTCACTGCAGTAAGGTGTATGCTGTTACGACCTCCAGATGTTTTGCCGAGTCGTCCCTGCTACGACTCGCTCCACACTCGCCAGCAGTGACAGCCCCAGCGACAGTACCAGTCGAGAAATGTCCTCCTAAGTCGCTTGTCAGAAGAAGTCCTGTCCAGTTGCCACTACTGATGATGCCTCAGTCGAGGGCACCAGCAGGTTGAGTGAACCCTGCAGCGACTACTATGATGACTGCTTCACCGCTCCAGGGGAGACCGTACCCTGTTATGTTCAGCTCAGCCGCAGCTATGTCTCCTGTGTTGCAGTATCTGTCCAGACATAGGAAGGCGCGCAGTGATGCCCATTGACGCTCACTGCCTTAGACCACGAAGCATACCTTTTTTTTCTTCCCTCTCTGTAGGAAGTTTTTTTTTCCATGTCCACATATGTATAGTAATATAAGTGGTGGAGTACATGAGTGTAGAAGGTTTGTGAGTTTTGTAAACAAACCAGATGTTTTTCCAGTCGACTTGACGGAGTGAACAAAAACCATTTGTGTCTGGGCTGTACCAGCCCAACACGAATGGTTTTTGTTCACTCCGTCAAACTGACTGGAAAAACATCTCATATTTATATTAATTTATATGTTACATAGTGTGTTTATTATATAATTTTGTGTTCCTGCATGCCAGCACAGGTGCAAGTTGTGGAGTTTAAAGCAGTAAGTTCAGTGACAAAGTGTAGCATTAAGAGTGTAGCAATTAAGCTATTAAGTGATAGAAAAAGGATGAAATGAAATAAACTCCTGACAGCATAAGCCGCTCCGCCTATCGTCTGCATGGTATGTAAATGGTGTACGTACACCAGTTCATTTGTACATTATGGTTTTCTTATGAAAGAAGTGATCTAATGCAGTTTGCCTCGCAAACTCCATTTTCTCTTATACTAACACGTCTGAAGGAGGAAAGAATGGGAAGACGTTTTCATAGCTGTAGCGTGAATGCCCGCGACCACTTACGTAATGACTTACATATTTTATTCATTCTAGAGTGTACATCAGGTTTTTATGTTATTTGTTTATTATGTCATATTAGATGAATTGTGATAGATAAATAAGCCGTACTTTTTGTCATGCCTCCTGACAGCAGGAACAGATTAATTGTATTTACATTATTTCTTATGGGAAATATTGCTTCGACTTTCGGCTGCTTCAAGTTTAGGCCTTGCTCCTGGAACGAATTACGGCTGAAACTCGATGAAAAAAGGGAGGCGGTAATTTCATGTATTGGCTAGGGAGATACAACATCGTTTAGGAGTGAAGAAGAGCAGGATGTGAGTGTGGGGGAGGTGCGTGAGGCATTACGTAGAATGAAAGGGGGTAAAGCAGCTGGAACTGACGGGATCATGACAGAAATGTTAAAAGCAGGGGGGGATATAGTGCTGGAGTGGTTTGTATTTTTGTAGGTAGTAGGTTGGTAGACAGCAACCACCCAGGGAGGTACTACCGTCCTGCCAGGTGACTGTGAAACAGAAACCTGAAACTGTTTTACATGATGGTAGGATTGCTGGTGTCTTTTTTCTGTCTCATAAACACGCTGGATAACAGGTATATCTAGCTACTTCTACTTACACTTTAGGTCACACTACACTGGCATACACATGCATATATATACATACACACATCTAGGTTTTTCTTCTTTTTCTTAATAGCTCTTGTTCCTTTTATTTTCTCTATTGTCCATGGGGAAGTGGAAAAGAATCTTTCCTCCGTAAGCCATGCGTGTCGTATGAGGCGACTAAGATGCCGGGAGCAATGGGCTAGTAACCCCTTCTCCTGTACAAATCTACTAAAAACGAGAAGAAGAAAAACTTTATAAAATTGGGTTGTCTGAATGTGCGTGGATGTAGTGCGGATGATAAGAAAGAGATGATTGCCGATGTTATGAATGAAAAGAAGTTGGATGTCCTGGCCCTAAGCGAAACAAAGCTGAAGGGGTAGGCGAGTTTCAGTGGGGAGAAATAAATGGGATTAAGTCAGGAGTATCTGAGAGAGTTAGAGCTAAGGAAGGGTAGCAATAATGTTGAAGGATCAGTTATGGAAGGAAAAGAGGGAATATAAATGTGTAAATTCAAGGATTATGTGGATTAAAATAAGGGTCGGATGCGAAAAGTGGGTCATAATAAGCGTGTATGCACCTGGAGAAGAGAGGAGTGTAGAGGAGAGAGAGAGATTTTGGGAGATGTTAAGCGAATGTATAGGAACTTTTGAACCAAATGAGAGAGTAATTGTGGTAGGGGACCTAAATGCTAAAGTGGGAGAAACATGCAGAGAGGGTGTAGTAGGTAAGTTTGGGGTGCCAGGTGTAAATGATAATGGGAGCCCTTTGATTGAACTTTGTATAGAAAGGGGTTTAGTTATAGGTAATACATATTTTAAGAAAAAGAGGATAAATAAGTATACAAGATATGATGTAGGGCGTAATGACAGTAGTTTGTTGGACTATGTATTGATAGATAAAAGACTGTTGAGTAGACTTCAGGATGTACATGTTTATAGAGGGGCTACAGATATATCAGATCACTTTTTAGTTATAGCTACAGTGGGAGTAAAAGGTAGATGGGATACAAGGAAAATAGAATCAGTAAGTAAAAGAGAGGTGAAGGTTTATAAACTAAAAGAGGAGGCAGTTAGGGTAAGATATAAACAACTATTGGAGGATAGATGGGCTAGTGAGAGTGTAGGCAATGGGGTCGAAAATGTATGGGGTAGATTTAAAAATGTAGTGTTAGAGTGTTCAGCAGAAGTTTGTGGTTACAGGCGAGTGGGTGCGGGAGGGAAGAGGAGCGATTGGTGGAATGATGATGTAAAGAGAGTAGTAAGGAGAAAAAGTTAGCATATGAGAGGTTTTACAAAGTAGAAGTGATGCAAGGAGGGAAGAGTATATGGAGAGAAAAGAGAGGTTAAAGAGTGGTGAAGCAATGTAAAAAGAGAGCAGATGAGAGAGTGGGTGAGATGTTATCAGCAAATTTTGTTGAAAATAAGAAAAAGTTTTGGAATGAGATTAATAAGTTGAGGAAGCCTAGAGAACAAATGGATTTGACAGTTAAAAATAGGAGAGGAGAGTTATTAAATGGAGAGTTAGAGGTATCGGGAAGATGGAGAGAATATTTTGAGGATTTGTTAAATGTTGATGAAGACAGGAAGCTGTGATTTCGTGTGTAGGGCAAGGAGGAATAACATCTTGTAGGAGTGTGGAAGAGCCAGTTGTGGGTGTAGGGAAGTTCGTGAGGCAGTGGGTAGAATGAAAGGGGTAAGGCAGCTGGGATTGATGGGATAAAGATAGAAATGTTAAAAGCAGGTGGGGATATAATTTTGGAGTGGTTGGTGCTATTATTTAATAAATGTATGGAAGAGGGTAAGGTACCTAGGGATTGGCAGAGAGCGTGTATTGTTCCTTTGTATAAAGGCAAAGGGGACAAAAGAGAGTGCAAAAATTATAGGGGAATAAGTCTGTTGAGTGTACCTGGTAAAGTGTATGGTAGAGTTATTATTGAAAGAATTAAGAGTAAAACAGAAAGCAGGATAGCAGATGAACAAGGGGGCTTTAGGAAAGGTAGGGGTGTGTAGACCAAGTGTTTACAGTGAAACATATAGGTGAACAGTATTTGGATAAGGGTAAAGATGTTTTTGTGGCATTTATGGATTTGGAAAAAGGCGTATGATAGGGTGGATAGGGGGCAATGTGGCAGATGTTGCAGGTGTATGGAATAGGAGGAAGGTTACTGAAGGCAGTGAAGAGTTTTTATGAGGATAGTGAGGCTCAGGTTAGAGTGTGTAGGAGGGAAGGGGACTATTTCCCAGTAAAAGTGGGCCTTAGACAAGGATGTGTGATGTCACCGTGGTTGTTCAATATATTTATAGATGGGGTTGTAAGAGAAGTGAATGCGAGGGTCTTGGCAAGAGGTGTTGGGCTAAAAGATAAAGAAGCAAATACAAAGTGGGAGTTGTCACAGTTGCTTTTGCTGATGACACTGTGCTTTGGGAGATTCTGAAGAGAAGCTGCAGAGGTTGGTGGATGAATTTGGTAGGGTGTGTAAAGAAGAAAATTGAAAGTGAATATAGGAAAGAGTAAGGTGATGAGGATAACAAAAGAATAGGTGACGAAAGATTGGATATCAGATTGGAGGGAGAGAGTATGGAGGAGGTGAATGTATTCAGATATTTGGGAGTGGACATGTCGGCGGATGGGTCTATGAAGGATGAGGTGAATCATAGAATTGATGAGGGGAAAAGGGTGAGTGGAGCACTTGGAGTCTGTGGAGACAAAGAACCTTGTCCATGGAAGTAAAGAGGGGAATGTATGAGAGTATAGTTATACCAACGCTCTTATATGGGTGTGAAGCATGGGTGATGAATGTTGCAACGAGGAGAAGGCTGGAGGCAGTGGAGATGTCATGTCTGAGGTCAATGTGTGGTGTGAATATAATGCAGAGAATTCGGAGTTTGGAAATTAGGAGGAGGTGCGGGATTACCAAAACGATTGTCCAGAGAGCTGAGGAGGGGTTGTTGAGGTGGTTTGGACATGTAGAGAGAATGGAACGAGACAGAGTGACTTCGAGAGTGTATGGATCTGTAGTGGAGGAAGGCGGGGTAGGGGTCGGCCTAGGAAAGGTTGGAGGGAGGGGTAAAGGAAGTTTTGTGTGCGAGGGCTTGGATTTCCAGCAAGCATGTGTGAGCGTATTTGATAGGAGTGAATGGAGGCATATGGTTTTTAATACTTGACGTGCTGTTGGAGTGTGAGCAAAGTAACATTTAGGAAGGGATTCAGGGAAACCGGCAGGCCGGACTTGAGTTCTGGAGATGGGAAGTACAGTGCCGGCACTCTGAAGGAGGGGTGTAAATGTTGCAGTTTTATAACTGTAGTGTAAAGCACCCTTCTGGCAAGACAGTGATAGAGTGAATGATGATGAAAGTTTTTCTTTTTCGGGCCACCCTGCCTTGGTGGGAATCGGCCGATGTGTTAATAAAAAAAAAAAAAAAAATAAATGTATGAAAGAGGGGAAGGTACCTAGGGATTGGCAGAGAGCATGTATAGTTAATTTATATAAAGGGAAGGGGGATAAAAGAAAGTGCAAAAATTATAGGGGAATAAGTTTACTGAGTATACCAGGTAAAGTGTATGGCAGGGTTATTATTGAAAGAATTAGAGGTAAGACAGAGAGTAGGATTGCAGATGAGCAAGGAGGCTTTAGAGTGGGTAGGGGATGTGTAGATCAAGTGTTTACAGTGAAGCATATATGTGAACAGTATTTAGATAAAGGTAGAGAAGTTTTTATTGCATTTATGGATTTAGAAAAGGCATATGATAGAGTGGATAGGGGAGCAATGTGGCAAATGTTGCAAGTGTATGGAATAGGTAGTAAGTTACTGAAGGCTGTAAAGAGTTTTTATGAGGATAGTGAGGCTCAGGTTAGGGTGTGTAGGAGAGAGGAGATTATTTCCGGTAAAAGTAGGTCTTAGACAGGGATGTGTAATGTCACCATGGTTGTTTAATATATTTATAGATGGGGTTGTAAAAGAAGTAAATGCTAGGGTGATGGGGAGAGGGTGGGATTAAATTATGGAGAATTAAATGCAAAATGGGAGTTGACACAGTTACTTTTTGCTGATGATACTGTGCTTATGGGAGATTCTAAAGAAAAGTTGCAAAGGTTAGTGGACGAGTTTGGGAGAGTGTGTAAAGGTAGAAAGTTAAAAGTGAACATAGATAAGAATAAGGTGATGAGGGTATCAAACGATTTAAATAAAGAAAAATTGGATATCACATTGGAGAGAGGGATTATGGAAGAAGTAAATGTTTTCAGATATTTGGGAGTTGATGTGTCAGCGGATGGGTTTATGAAGGATGAGGTTAACCATAGAATTGATGAAGGAAAAAAGGTGAGTGGTGTATTGAGGTATCTGTGGAGACAAAAAACGTTATCCATGGAGGCAAAGAAGGGAATGTACGAAAGTATAGTGGTACCAACACTTATATGGGTGTGAAGCATGGGTTGCAAATACTGCAGCGAGGAGGAGGCTGGAGGCAGTGGAGATGTCCTGTCTAAGGGCAATGTGTGGTGTAAGTACAGTGGACCCTCGGTTAACGAATACCCCGGAAATCGTGCAATTATGTAAGTATAATTTTGTAGGTTCTTGTGGAAGTGTATTTTTGGGGGTCTGAAATAGACTAACCTACGTGAAATTTTTCCTTAAGGGAGTAAATTCGTTCGGTAATGGCACTTGAGCAGACTTCAGGAGTGAAGTTTTTACGAAACTCGGGGGTCCACTGTATTATGCAGAAAATTCGGAATGTGGAAATTAGGAGATGTGGAGTTACTAAAAGTATTTGTCAGAGGGCTGAAGAGGGGTTGTTGAGGTGGTTTGGTCATTTAGAGAGAATGGATCAAAGTAGAATGACTTGGATAGCGTATAAATCTGTAGGGGAAGGAAGGCGGGGTAGGGGTCGTCCTAGAAAAGGTTGGAGGGAAGGGATAAAGGAGGTATTGTGGGCGAGGGGCTTGGACTTCCAGCAAGCATGTGTGAGCGTGTTAGATAGGAGTGAATGGAGACGAATGGTTTTTGGGACATGACGATCTGTTGAAGTGTGAGCAGGGTAACATTTTGTGAAGGGATTCAGGGAAACCAGTTAATTGATTTAGTTGGACTTGAGTCCTGGAAATGGGAAGTACAATGCCTGCACTTTAAAGGAGGGGTCTGGGATAGTGACAGCTGGGAGGGACAATTCTCAGCTGTCATATCTGAGCTCCTCTGCAAAGACAGTGATTATGTATGAGTGTGGTGATAGTGTTGAATGATGATGAAAGTATTTTCTTTATGGGGATTTTCTTTCTTTTTGGGTCACCCTGCCTCGGTGGGAGACGGCCGACTTGTTGAAAAAAATATATATATATATATATATATATATATATATATATATATATATATATATATATATATACAGTGGTACCTCGACTTACGATATTAATCCGTCAGATAGGGCATATTTTAAGGCGAAACAATCGTTACACGAATCAATTTTCCCCATAAGAAATAATGGAAATAAATTTAATCCGTCCAAGACTTCCAAAAGTAGTTAAATAAAATATTTTTAGAACTTTTGACATTAAATAATACAGAATTTAATGAATAATACCTAAATACACATGTAAATATTGTACAATAACATGTCACTTACATTTATTGAAGAGTTGTTGATGTGTGGAGGAGGGAGAAGGTGGAGTAGTATGCTAGTGTTTGAAGGGGAATCCTTCCATTAACACTGCAGGTACCAAGTTCTTTCTGGGGTTACTGGCCTTTTCTTTGAATGCTACACTCCCTGCATGAATGCTACACTCCCTCCATGCCTACTACACTCCCTCCATGCCTACTACACTCCCTGCATCCTTGCCTACTACACTCCCTGCATCCTTGCCTACTACACTCCCTGCATCCTTGCTACACTCCCTGCATCCTTGCTACACTCCCTGCATCCTTGCTACACTCCCTGCATCCTTGCTACACTCCCTGCATGAATGCTAAACTCCCTGCATGAATGCTAAACTCCCTGCATGAATGCTAAACTCCCTGCATGAATGCTAAACTCCCTGCATGAATGCTAAACTCCCTGCATGAATGCTAAACTCCTGCATGAATGCTAAACTCCCTGCATGAATGCTAAACTCCCTGCATGAATGCTAAACTCCCTGCATGAATGCTAAACTCCCTGCATGAATGCTAAACTCCTGCATGAATGCTAAACTCCCTGCATGAATGCTAAACTCCCTGCATGAATGCTAAACTCCCTGCATGAATGCTAAACTCCCTGCATGAATGCTAAACTCCTGCATGAATGCTAAACTCCCTGCATGAATGCTAAACTCCCTGCATGAATGCTAAACTCCCTGCATGAATGCTAAACTCCCTGCATGAATGCTAAACTCCCTGCATGAATGCTAAACTCCCTGCATGAATGCTAAACTCCCTGCATGAATGCTAAACTCCTGCATGCCTGCTAAACTCTCTGCATGCCTGTTACACTCACTGCATGAATGCTACCACAGGGGTGCCACTAGGAACCTTCTTTGGACCCATGGTGACTTATTTCACAGTGACAGTCACTAAACCACCAAAAAGACACCAAATGTATTGTGAATGTTTGAAAGAGCGCGCTGGGTAATGTTCTCTCAATGGTAAACAACGCTTCACTGGCGGGCATCCTGCGTTCTGCGCAGGCGCGGAGCAGGCGGACTGGTCTAATACGTTACGAAACACGAACCAGTTTACAATTCTCGAAATCGAAAAAAGCTTACGAAACACGATGTTTACGAAATAAGAACCTTACGAAACTCGGGGGTCCACTGTACAGGAGAGGGGGGTTACTAGCCCCTTGCTCCCGGTATTTTAGTTGCTTCTTACGACATGCAGTCTTTAGTATTAATTAGGTTTATTTGTAATTTTAGTAGTCATAGGTATTGATAATACTTTAATTTTTTCAGAGCTGGAGTTGCCATCATCCCTCACATCAGAAGAGAGGAAATACATCCATTTTTTGTCACAGCAGATGGGATTCAAGAGCAAGAGTCGGGGGTAAGAAACAATGGATTTATTGTGATATGTCTTGTGTTGATGTGATATTTTCCTCGCGCTATTTTAGAATAGGTCACAGACACCCTTTCTAGTAAAAACAGTCTCTGTTACATTTAATTTTGTCTTGCATTGAAACTGTTTACATATACATCACCACCTTTATAAGTTTTTTTTTTTTTTTTTCAACGAACTGGCTGTATCCCACCAAGGCAGGGTGACCTAAAAAGGTCACCTAAAAAGGTCATCGGTGGCCTGGTGGCTAAAGCTCTCACTTCACACACGGAGGGCCTGGGTTTGATTCCCGGCGGGGTGGAAACATTTTGACGTGTTTCCTTACACCTGTTGTCATGTTCACCTAGCAGCAAATAGGTACCTGGGTGTTAGTCGAATGGTGTGGGTTGCATCCTGGGGGACAAGATTGAGGACTCCAATGGAAATAAGACAGTCCTCGATGATGCACTGACTTTCTTGGGTTTTCCTGGGTGGCTAACCCTCCGGGTTAAAAATCCGAAGAAAATCTTATCGTATCTAGCCCCTTGCTCCCGGCATTTTAGTAGCCTCTTACGACACGTATGTATTACGGAAGAAGAATTCTTTTCCACTTCCCATGGAGAACTTTTATAAGTTATCTACTAAAAATTTAAACTTTGTAACCTCTTTTAGAAAGGTTTTTAGATGAATTCTTTTTTTTTTTTTTTTTTCATTAATGGAAGTATTACATTGTTTTCTATCAGCAGCAAGCTTAAAATCTTGTTTTATTTCAGGAAAGGTTCATCTCGTTACCTTACAGTGTACAAAAAGGAAGGGTCAACAATTATGAGCAGTGAAGCAGTTGTTAGTTTAGCTGATCCTACTCGAGCTACCATCTTAGGACTGCTTCAACGCTGCCCAGTCACTAACAAGGAGCGGCAAGACCTTTTGCCAGCTACTGAAAGAGACAGACTGATGAATCCTGAGTGTGAGTTATAGTATTACAGTGTTAAAGGAAGAACTGTGTGTCATCAGTGATTATCTTTAAGGGAAAGAGGAGGCATATGGCATTGGAGAAAACATCTTTATAAATACAAAAGGAAGTGGAAGCTATGATAGGTCTCTTCATAGGAACTAAGACATATATATGATCTGATTGATTTGTTTTTTGTTTAAATAAAGCAGGTGGACAAGGCAGATATTTCAGTCACACAAGGCACAGATCTCTCTTCAATGTTCCCGTGTCCATCTAACACTAAAAACTCAATGCACATTAAAGGCCCAAAAATTTGGAATTCATTACCTGTGATTGCCAAAGAAACCCTGCCTGTACCTCAATTCAAAACTGCTGAAAAACCACCTACTCACCCAAAACTAAATACTCAATATTTAACATTACCTACAAAGTTAATTAATCACTTAAATGTATAAACCTATTATAAATAATGCATACTTAGCTAACTTTGTTTCTATAGCATTAACAAATAAAATAATCCATTCTCTTGTACTCTTTGTAACTCATCTAATGACCATATAAACTGTTATTGCCATACAATTAATTGTTTTAATTTGTTTGATCTGATTTAATAAATTGCATTACGTTCAACTTATGTTCAAAATAAATTGTCTACTATAATTTTTACCATTTAGTCTATTGTTAATTAATTTTAAGAATGGCCACAATGCTCTGCATATTAGGGGCTTTTGGCATGTACACTCCATTTATTTCTATGAACTATGTACATCTTTGTATCATGTCACAATAAAAATTATTATTATTATTAAAGCAAATAGAGTAAAATAGAAGCTATTTTATTTTTTATGAAGTATTTCTTTGCCTAATTTTATATAATGTTTGTTTCAGTGAGAGACTTAAGTGTCCTACGTTCCCTAGGACGTTTGACTCCTGGGCCCCCACAGATTCCTCCACCACCAAGTCTTAGTGACCTGACTGCAGAAGCAAGAAAGTTACCTATTTGGAACATGAGAGACCAGCTTCTTGCTGCTGTCCACCACAACCAGGTCATCCTAGTCTGTGGTGAGACAGGATCAGGGAAAACAACTCAGGTATACTTGTCTACCTTAGTAATACAGTTGAAAAAATCTAAGCCTTCAGAATTGACTTAACTTACACAGATGGTGTAATTGGTATTGGTAAAAAATGTCACTAAATATGTAATAAGGAACTTCACTAAACTTATCTTATTTTGTACACTATATGAATCCATTACATTGCATACAATTATTACTTTGAGCTTTCTTAAATACAGTACCTAAGAGTAAAAAAATACACTGCCTGGAATTTTGTAGACACCAGTTTCTTCATCTATGTTATGGTGATTGTTTTTCTACCTAGTAAAGTCACAACTAGTAGAAGAGATGACAGTGGACTTGTCAGCAGATGGGTCTTGGTATCACAATACATTACACACACAACCTGCACATATAAAAGAGAGGAGTTTACTACATTTCGGTCCGACTTGGACCATTTACAAAGTCCTTTGTATTAGTGTGATTTTGTAAATGGTCCAAGTCAGACCGAAATGTCGTCATAAGCTCCTCTCTTTTTTATATATGCGGGTTGTGTGTGTATTGTTCCAGTCATGGTATTGTGCCTTTTTTTTTTGTTATCACACTACAGATTTTTTTTAAAGGTCTTTGTCTCTCTGGATACCTCAGTGCACCAGCCATCTTTTTCCTAACTTCCCTTCTGAGAAGACCTTTTAAATCATTTCTTCAGCAGTTCACAGACTTCCTTGTCACTTTCAAAGAGCTCTCTGCCTTCCTTCTTCAGTCAGATTCCCTGGTCTTTTACTGTCATCTTTCTTCTGATGTTGCTGTGAAACAGTTTTGGTTCAGTCTTGGCCTTAGTTACTATGTCACTCTCAGATTGTCAATATGCCTCTCTCTCCTCACATTTGTATATTCATTTCTGGCTAATCTGGTCACTTCTCTGTTTTTATCTATCCTTTGTTTCTGTAGTGATGGTGGTTGTGGGGTAACCTGGCCTTTGGCCAGCCTCTGGGAGTAGAAAAACTTTCAGAACTCATCAAGAGGTGAAGGTAAGGTATGCAGCTACTAGTAAACACTGACCTGCCTCCCACACAGGGTTACCACATGTTCTTGTCTAGATAGAACAACCTGTTCATAAAAACAAGGCATTCAACCCCCTCAAAATAAAAAGGTCAAGCAAATGCATGTACAATTATCATCCAGAGTTCATATATTAATTTTTTCAACACACTGGCCTTCTCCCAGCAAGGTTAAATGTGGTTTTAAAATTCAGTGGAAAGAATTTCTTCACATCACTGCATCATTTTGGTGTGTATCTGAGCTGTCCTTTTTGTTTCATTGGAAATCCATTTACCAGAATTTAGCCAAAATTGCTCAGAATTTGGAAAGTGAATAACAGGGATATAAAAAATCTTTTCTCTCAACATACCTGCCGTATCCCACCAAGGCAAGGTGGCCCAAAAAGAAAAACAAAAGTTTCTCTTTAAATTTGGTAATATTGTAGGGCCCCACTTATACGGCAGGTTAGGTTCCAGGCTACTGCCTGTTACGGGTATGCCCTTGCCCAACATTTTATAGAGTAATATTCCAAGGTTTCACTTAATATTATATAGCGGATTTCTACACTATTAGCTAAAGTATAGATTTCTGGCCTTATATTATTATCTGACCTCGCGTATCATGATACTAGGATATTACCTTTTATTGTCATATGTTTGTTAATGTATGTTTTTAATTGTATTATTTAGGCTTTTATTATGTGTGGTCTACACAGATTGGGAGACCACTAGTTAGAGTGCCGGGTACTTGTTTACGTACCAGCCGGCCTCCCCTCTGTCACATGACCGACCTAACTTGAGCTTACCACACCGTGATATTGTCAGCAGGTTCACACACCCTCTCCTGGTTAGGAGTAGGTTCACGATCTCTCCCAACAAGTCGATTCTTACTCTTAGTAGTCTTATGGTTTCTTCTAAGTTATCCTACTCTTAAAAAGCTGTTAGTCCGAGTAGGTTCACACACCCTCTCCTGGTTAGGAGTAGGTTCACTTGAGCAGCATTCTGGAACGAATTTTTGGCGAAAACCGAGGGACCACTGTATAATTATCAGAGTACGTACATATAAAATATGAAATAACTTTAAAATATTGAAATTTTGGAAAGTTTCCAGACATAATAGAGAGATGTGCTCACTGAGAATGTAAACAAACTGGGTGGGGTGCGCCATATTAGAAAAAATAGTTGCCGTACAGCGGATTTTGGTCGTAAGATGTGCTCACGGCGAATGTAAACAAAATATCTGGCAAAATATTAAACCTGATAAATATACTGTATAGTAGTTAAACAGTTAGAAATAATATTTGAACATAATAAATTAGTATTTTTTTATTATTATTAACACATAGGCCATTTCCCACCAAGGCAGGGTGGCCCGAAAAGAAAAAATTTCATCATCATTAGTATGTACTAATAAATTATTATAAGTAAGATAACAGTTGATCAACAATGGAGCATGAATTATAATAAATATGAAAATGAGTTTAGTTACTGTGTTGTATTTTGCAGGTACCACAAATGTTGCTTCAAGAAGCATCATCCCTGGGGAAGCCATGTCGTATTTTTTGTACACAACCACGAAGGATCTCTGCACTAACCATCGCAGAAAGAGTGGCAGCAGAAAGAGGCGAGAAAGTTGGGTATACTGTTGGCTACCAGATTAGATTGGAAAGCAAGTAAGTAATTGTTTTTTTTTTTTTTTTTCCCCAACAAGTCGGCCGTCTCCCACCGAGGCAGGGTGACCCAAAAAGAAAGAAAATCCCCAAAAAGAAAAAAAACTTTCATCATCATTCAACACTTTCACCACACTCATACATAATCACTGTCTTTGCAGAGGAGCTCAGATACGACAGCTGAGAAAAGTCCCTCCCAGCTGTCACTATCTCAGACCCTCCTTTAAAGTGCAGGCATTGTACTTCCCATTTCCAGGACTCAAGTCCAACTAAATCAATTAACTGGTTTCCTGAATCCCTTCACAAAATGTTATCCTGCTCACACTCCAACAGATCGTCATGTCCCAAAACCATTCGTCTCCATTCACTCCTATCTAACACGCTCACACATGCTTGCTGGAAGTCCAAGCCCTCGCCCACAAAACCTCCTTTACCCCTTCCCTCCAACCTTTTCTAGGATGACCCCTACCCCGCCTTCCTTCCCCTACAGATTTATACGCTCTCCAAGTCATTCTACTTTGATCCATTCTCTCTAAATGACCAAACCACCTCAACAACCCCTCTTCAGCCCTCTGACAAATACTTTTAGTAACTCCACACCTTCTCCTAATTTCCACATTCCGAATTTTCTGCATAATATTTACACCACACATTGCCCTTAGACAGGACATCTCCACTGCCTCCAGCCTCCTCCTCGCTGCAGCATTTGCAACCCATGCTTCACACCCATATAAGAGTGTTGGTACCTCTATACTTTCGTACATTCCCTTCTTTGCCTCCATGGATAACGTTTTTGTCTCCACAGATACCTCAATGCACCACTCACCTTTTTTCCTTCATCAATTCTATGGTTAACCTCATCCTTCATAAACCCATCCGCTGACACATCAACTCCCAAATATCTGAAAACATTTACTTCTTCCATAATCCCTCTCTCCAATGTGATATCCAATTTTTCTTTATTTAAATCGCTTTGATACCCTCATCACCTTACTCTTATCTATGTTCACTTTTAACTTTCTACCTTTACACACTCTCCCAAACTCGTCCACTAACCTTGCAACTTTTCTTTAGAATCTCCCATAAGCACAGTATCATCAGCAAAAGTAACTGTGTCAACTCCCATTTTGCATTTAATTCTCCATAATTTAATCCCACCCCTCTCCCCAACACCCTAGCATTTACTTCTTTTACAACCCCATCTATAAATATATTAAACAACCATGGTGACATTACACATCCCTGTCTAAGACCTACTTTTACCGGGAAGTAATCTCCTCTCTCCTACACACCCTAACCTGAGCCTCACTATCCTCATAAAAACTCTTTACAGCCTTCAGTAACTTACTACCTATTCCATACACTTGCAACATTTGCCACATTGCTCCCCTATCCACTCTATCATATGCCTTTTCTAAATCCATAAATGCAATAAAAACTTCTCTACCTTTATCTAAATACTGTTCACATATATGCTTCACTGTAAACACTTGATCTACACATCCCCTACCCACTCTAAAGCCTCCTTGCTTATCTGCAATCCTACTCTCTGTCTTACCTCTAATTCTTTCAATAATAACCCTGCCATACACTTTACCTTGTATACTCAGTAAACTTATTCCCCTATAATTTTTACACTCTCTTTTATCCCCTTCCCTTTATATAAAGGAACTATACATGCTCGCTGCCAATCCCTAGGTACCTTCCCTCTTTCATACATTTATTAAACAAAAATACCAACCACTCCAGCACTATATCCCCCTGCTTTTAACATTTCTGTCATGATTCCGTCAATTCCAGCTGCTTTACCCCTTTCATTTTACGTAATGCCTCACGCACCTCCTCCACACTCACATCCTGCTCTTCTTCACTCCTAAACGATGTTGTACCTCCCTGGCCAGTACATGAAATTATCGCCTCCCTCTTTTCATCGACATTTAAAAGTTCCTCAAAATATTCCCGCCATCTACCCAATACCTCCAGCTCCCCATCTACTAACTCCCTACTCTGTTTTTAACTGACAAATCCATTCGTTCCCTAGGCTTTCTTACCTTGTTTATCTCACTCCAAAATTTCTTCTTGTTTTCAGCAAAATTTCTTGACAGAGCCTCTCCCATTCTTTCATCCGCTCTTCTTTTGCACTCTCTCACCACTCTCTTCACCTTTCTTTTACTCTCTATATACTCTGCTCTTCTATTAACACTTCTATTTTGTAAAAACCTCTCATAAGCTACCTTTTTCTCTTTTATCACACCCTTTACTTCTTCATTCCACCACTCACTCTTCTTTCCTCCTGCACCCACCCTCCTATAGCCACAAACTTCTGCCCCACATTCTAATACTGCATTTTTAAAACTATCCCAACTCTCTTCAACCCCCCCCACTACTCCTACTTGCACTAGCCCACCTTTCTGCCAATAGTTGCTTATATCTCACCCTAACTTCCTCCTCCCTTAGTTTATATACTTTTACCTCTCTCTTACTTGCTGTTGCCATTTTCTTTTTGTCCCATCTACCTTTTACTCTAACTGTAGCTACAACCAAATAATGATCTGATATATCCGTTGCCCCTCTATAAACATGTACATCCTGAAGCCTACTCATCAACCTTTTATCCACCAATACATAATCCAACAAACTACTTTCCTTACGTGCTATATCATACCTTGTATATTTATTTATCCTCTTTTTCATAATTGTTGTAGTAACATATTGTTTTTTACATTTTATGTACAAAAAATTTAATGCCAGCCTGGCAACATGTAGTGGGACATCACAAGTTTCCTTAAGCTTCTGGTTGCATGCTTAGTACTGTCTATACTTGTGTGGTGGACAGATATGCATCTGTGGTCTCCTTGCGCCATGTGGTTTTGAGTGCTGAGTTTGTCAGACATTTCTAGCTATGGACAAATAAAGATGGGCAAGAATAAGTCACAGGTTATTGGATTATATAAGGCAGGCCATCAAATGATGGAAATACAAAAGTAGAAGTCATTAGCATGTGTGAGTGCTCAGGGAGGAACTGGTTGTCAGGTCCATGACAAAAGTGTTGATAGCCTGCTTACACCACAGGCATGTCAAAGGAAGCCTAGATAAATATTCCCATGTTCATTATCTGTAATACTGTTACAGTTAATGTATGCGAAGACATTTGTCTAGGCTTCCCTAGACATGCAACCAGTTCCTCACTGAACGCTTACACATGCCAGTGGTGCCACTGTTTCCTTCATTTGATGGCCTATCTTATGTAAACCAGTGATCTGTGTAATTGTCTCTTGTGTCAGCAACTCATTCTTGCCCATATTAATTCATCTATAGCCGAAAATGTCCAACAAACTCAGTACTCCAGACCACACATCGCGGGGAGAACACAGACACACATCCATCGACCACACAAGTTTAGAAGGCAGTGAGCATGCTACCAACAGTAGCTTTAGGGAATCCCTCGACGTCCCACTTCTTGTTGCCAGGTCAGCAATAAATTTTGTTGCACCAAAATACTTAATAGGGTTAGGTGTTATTTCAACATTACCGGATACCTCCACCCAGCATACTCAAGGTCAAGGAAGATAGTTGTGAGGCATAAACACTGGTTGGTAATTACGAGGCTTTAATCCTGTCAGTGTTGAAAATAGGTTAAATGTTAAATCAGTACTATATAGTACTGCATGACTAGTTAATGGTCCAAGTCAGACTGAAACATCATCATAAGTTTCATTTTCCTGTGTGCTGGTTATTTGTGTATTATTCCAGTCATGATATTGTGCCTTTTTATTCAGTACTGTGAAAGCTTTATGTAGGATTGCTGCAGTACAGTATTTAAATATGTGGGGGACCTCACCACTTCCTCCATGGTCATATTTTTTTCTGTGATAGAGCATCTCAGCTGGTATAAAAAATTAAATGTAAAATAATTACACTTGTATGAAGTTTGGATCATGCTTTCCTTGAACAGTAGTCTTGCAAATGAATGAAATCATGCATGGCATCACAATGTGTATAATTTGTAATGTACGTAAATTCTTCCTCCTCTCAAAATGCACTTTACCCTTAAATAAAGAAAACAATTGATTCGACATTTCTTGGGGCTTGTGGTTGTAACCAAGACTTATTAGGATTGTGGTACAAGTTGTGCTAAATAGAGGAAATTAATTGTAATACTTAAGGTGATGGCCATGAAATGTTATGTTGGAGTCTAGTAATGTTTGTTTTTCATCTAGATTATCACCGAAGACACTGCTGACTTTTTGCACCAATGGTGTCCTCCTAAGAACACTTATGGGAGGAGATTCTTCTCTTGCCAGTGTGACACACAGTAAGTTTTGGGCTTCAGTTTTAAGTTGAAAATAAATACAATTACTTAATTCAAGTTCATACCTATGTTATCTTCCATACTGCCAAAAAGCTGGTCTGCAAAATCTGATGTGACAAGGAATAAAACCATGACCCATAACAAAATAATTAAAAAAATTTAATCCCCAACTGTGGATCACTCAGATTGCTTACAACAATCTGGCATGTGTCATGGCACCAAATAAAATGTTTTACTTTAAATGAAGGATTATAAGAATAAGTTAAAAGTCAAAATTTGTACTGGATGGTATTGGTCCTCTAATTAGAACACAGTTACTTTCTGTATAAAGTTTCTCTCGATTGGGATTTACCTCCCTCTTCTCCCTCAAATAAATAGTTAACTATAGTTATGCTAACTTTTTATATGATTTTTTTAAATTTTCCTTCATAGCTAATCCAGCAATTTAAGCCAACCAGGCTAAATCTAAACTTTTGTAAGAATTTGCATAATTCTTTTTCACTGCTTCCTTGTGGAAGGGACAGATGCTCATGTGACCCCTTAGTTTAATTAAAATCAATTAGTGCTTGGTGCAATACATGAAGTTAAATTGAGCATCTGTCATGATTAATCTTAGATATTAATTACCTTTTTTTCATATAGATAAATGATAAGTATGTTTGGTTATAGCAACTTTTCCTATTTATCATATTTTCTTGACAGTTCTTGTGGATGAGGTCCACGAGAGAGACAGGTTCACAGACTTCCTTCTGATAGTGTTGAGAGACTGCCTCCCCAAGTTCCGCCATCTTAAGCTTCTACTTATGTCGGCTGCACTAGATGTTAACCTCTATGCCAAATATTTTAACAACTGTCCGGTGATTGATGGTATGCAGTGTATTTGCTATATTTGGTCAGTCCTATATGTATTAGACCTTAAGATTATTTTTACGGAAAATTATACACAATAGCTACTACAGTGGACCCCCAAGTTACGAGAACCCCGGAAATCGTACAGTTATGTAACTATAATATTGTAAGTGCTTTTGTAAGTGTATTTTTGGGGGTCTGAAATGGACTAACCTACTTGACATTATTTCTTAAGGGAGTAAATTCGTTCGGTAATGGCACTTGAGCAGGCTTCTGGAATGAATTTTGCTCGTTACTCGAGGGTCCACTGTACATGCATTATTTACAGTGAAGCAAACTTGATTACCATGTATGTATGCAAAGAAAGATACATATGATTTAATAAAGAGGAATTAATTATCTCATACGAAGGTCTTAACATTTATTGAAATTTCTTTTAGTATCTAAAGCTAAAATTGAAATTATTATTCTTTAAACAAATCGGCCGTTTCCCACCAAGACGGGGTGGCCCAAAGAGAAAAACAAAAGTTTCTCTTTTTAACTTTAGTAATGTATACAGGAGAAGGGGTTACTAGCCCCTTGCTCCCGGCATTTTAGTCGACTCTTACGACACGCATAGCTTACGGAGGAGATAAAAGGAAATAAGAACAAGAACTAGTAAGAAAATAGAAGAAAACCCAGAGGGGTGTGTGTATATATATATGCTTGTACATGAATGTGTAGTGTGACCTAAGTGTAAGTAGAAGTAACAAGACATACCTGAAATCTTGCATGTTTATGAGAAAAAAGACACCAGCAATTCTACCATCAAGTAAAACAACTAAAATTGAACTTCTTCTTTTCTTTCTTTCAACATGTCGGCCATTTTCCACCGATGCAGGGTGGCCCAAAAGGAAAAATGAAAGTTTCTCCTTTTACATTTAGTTATATATGTATACAAGAGAAGGGGTTACTAGCCCCTTGCCCCGGCATTTTAGTCGCCTTACGACATGCATGGCTTACGGAAGAAGAATTGAACTATCTACCATTATATGTCAAGAAAATTTAAAAAAAATAGTTGCTTGTTTACAGTAATTTCCAATTTGTGTCAATGTGGTGCTGCAGTAGCAAAATATGTTTGCAACATTATATGGAAAATAAAAGCATCACGCTTTCCTTCATTATCCCTTCAAGGGGTTGCTTTGATGTTGGTTAAGAACTTATGTTGCAGGGAATTATAGATACCCTTTATTTCCTAGGATCAAACCCAGTTACCTTTCATTCCCAAGGCACAGTATGACTCCTACAGGTATAGTGCTTCCCCTTAATATAATTATTTTTTTCCTTATGGTAACCATTCTTATAAAAAAAGAAAAGTCACAGTACTGTGACTGAAACAATACACAAATAACCCACGGAAACTTACCAGTATGTGGATGTTTGTGTTTTCTGAACCATTGTCAAGTCAACTTAAGGACCTGACAGTGGTCAAGGATGGAGTGAAGTGTCGTCACAAGTTTCCTCTTATAAGTGCACAGTGCTGTATGATCTTGATGGGTTTAGTGCTTAGTTTTTATTATAAAACTAATAATCTTCCAAGTTCAGGTTATTTGCAAATCATACCTTATAGATCAAAGTTGATTACAACGATCATCATAAGCCTGCATGACTCTGTAGATAATTGGGTGATTTGCCATCACTTGGCAGGAATTTCTTGTGTAAATTTTTTCTTTTTTTGCAGTTCCTGGAAGGTGCTATCCCGTGAAAGAGTATTTTCTAGAAGATGTGCTAAAATAGTAAGTATTGATAAAATATAGTGTATGTATTAAACAGTTTAGCCAGAGAATGTCATGGGGAAATTGGCAGTCACTAAAGAGATTTTTCTTTTTATGAATAACTAATATCTATTATATTTCTGGAAGATGATTCAGCAACAACTGAAGTTAACTTTTTCATATATCCAGAAAGTATTTGACTATTAACCCTTTCACTCTCTCTTGCATAGATCTGTCTTAATCATTGCACCCTTAGTTATACTGTGATTGGTAAATTTTGGCAAAGTTCGAGCTAGTCTCTAACTTTTTTTTTTTTTCTCAACAAGTCGGCCGTCTCCCACCGAGGCAGCGGGACCCAAAAAGAAAGAAAATCCCCAAAAAGAAAATACTTTCATCATCATTCAACACTTTCACCACACTCATACATAATCACTGTCTTTGCAGAGGCGCTCAGATACGACAGCTGAGAATAGTCCCTCCCAGCTGTCACTATCCCAGACCCCTCCTTTAAAGTGCAGGCATTGTACTTCCCATTTCCAGGACTCAAGTCCAACTAAATAAATTAACTGGTTTCCCTGAATCCCTTCACAAAATATTACCCTGCTCACACTCCAACAGCTCGTCAGGTCCCAAAAACCATTCGTCTCCATTCACTCCTATCTAACATGCTCACACATGCTTGCTGGAAGTCCAAGCTCCTCGCCCACAAAACCTCCTTTATCCCCTTCCTCCAACCTTTTCTAGGACGACGCCTACCCCGCCTTCCTTCCCTACAGATTTATACGCCTCCAAGTCATTCTACTTTGATCCATTCTCTCTAAATAACCAAACCACCTCAACAACCCCTCTTCAGCCCTCTGACAAATACTTTTAGTAACTCCACACCTTCTCCTAATTTCCACATTCCGAATTTTCTGCATAATATTTACACCACACATTGCCCTTAGGCAGGACATCTCCACTACCTCCAGCCTCCTCCTCACTGCAGCATTTGCAACCCATGCTTCACACCCATATAAGAGTGTTGGTACCACTATACTTTCGTACATTCCCTTCTTTGCCTCCATAGATAACGGTTTTTTTTTCTCCACAGATACCTCAATGCACCACTCCCCTTTTTTCCTTCATCAATTCTATGGTTAACCTCATCCTTCATAAACCCATCCACTGACACATCAACTCCCAAATATCTGAAAACATTTACTTCTTCCATAATCCCTCTCTCCAATGTGATATCCAATTTTTCTTTATTTAAATCGTTTGATACCCTCATCACCTTACTCTTATCTATGTTCACTTTCAACTTTCTACCTTTACACACCCTCCCAAACTCGTCCACTAACCTTTGCAACTTTTCTTTAGAATCTCCCATAAGCACAGTATCATCAGCAAAAAGTAACTGTGTCAACTCCCATTACTACCTATTCCATACACTTGCAACATTTGCCACTTTGCTCCCCTATCCACTCTATCATATGCCTTTTCTAAATCCATAAATGCAATGAAACTTTGTGTTGATTAAAATAGCAACTTTGAAGCATGTAGGATGGTTTTCATGATTTTATTGGCTTTTTTTTTTATCAGTTGATAAATTGTAAGACACTAGTGAGATAGAGATAATTTTGGTTGGTTTCAGACTGGCAGTAGCAGAGATACTCAATTTTTGGCAATTTTCTTGAGGAATGGTAGGGTCCCCTCTACCCTCCCTCAGTTTATTTGATGGATTTTACTAGGTCTGCTTCAGTTATTGAGACAGCCTAAACTATGACCATTCACTTTTGGTTATATCTTATTAAACAAGAAATAGGATAAAACTTCAATTTTTTGAGTTGATGGATTCAAAATAGAAGGAAAGCAATATATAGGAGAGGCCTGGGGTCATGATTAATGAACAGAAGTAAAGGTTACTTTAGTGGCTGGAATGCCTATAGTGTTTATTTTAGACTCTTGTCTATGAATTGTAGTTTGTTGAAATTTGTATAACATCTGCTAAATTACTGAATTCTGGGCACTTTATAGGGTAGTTCTGATAGTTGAATGGGCAGTTTTTTGTGCTCAATAGAACAGAATTGGGTTGGTTTGAGAAATGTAATGGTCTAAAACAAGCTCAAAGTGGGTGATATTACTGATTCATACATTTTTCCAAGACCTCCAACTTCAAGTTTGTGTAATTCCATAAGTTTCCCATCAGCTCTCAATTTTTTTTGTCATTACGTTCAGAAAAAAAAAATTATCTACCATTTTAGATTTTTTAATCACTGAAATAATAGGGTTAATTTGATAAGTTGTGAATTCATTGGTTTATATAAAAACTTTGAAAAAAAATTATTAGCACTCAAATACTTTCTATTTCAGCACTAACTACCAAACTCCTGAAATGGTGAAAGCTAGCAAGGAACTAGAACAGCGGCAGAGTGGCCAGAAGACAGCGACTGCATGGACACAACAACTATCACAACAAATTCTGAGCAATGTGTCAACAGCATCAGCACTAGCATCACCTCACAAAATATCTACTACTTCTCATTCAAAGAATCAGGGTACTTTTTTTTATTAGTCAAGTTTAATGTTATCAGTATACTAAGACCCAACTTTTAAATTTCACTGTGGAATGAAATATTTGGTTTTATATTAAACCACATTACAGTGGACCCCAGTAACGAGCAAAATTCATTCCAGAAGCCTGCTCAAGTGCCATTACCGAACGAATTTACTCCCTTAAGAAATAATGTCAAGTAGGTTAGTCCATTTCAGACCCCCAAAATACACTTACAAAAGCACTTACAATATTATACTTACATAATTGTACGATTTTCCGGGTGCTCGTAACTCGGGGTCCACTGTATATTGATTATAATATGTATTTTTTTTTTAACATGTTGGCCGTTTCCACCGAGGCATAGTGACCCAAAAAGAAAGAAAACTTTCATCATCATTCAACACTTTCGCCATCACTCGTACATAATCACTGTCTTTGCAGATTTATGCGCTCTCCAAGTCATTTTATTTTGTTCCATTTCTAAATGACCACCTCAACAGCCCCCCTTCAGCCCTCTGACTAATACTTTTAGTAACTCCACACCTAATTTCCACACTACAAATTCTCTGTATAATATTTACACCAACATTGCCCTTAGACACGATATCTCCACTGCCTCCTCGCTGCAGAATTTACAACCTATGCTTCACACCCATATAAGAGTGTTTGTACCACTATACTCTCATACCTTCACTTCTTTGCCTCCCTGGATAACGTTCTTTGTCTCCATAGATATCTCAACACACCACTCGCCTTTTTCCTTCATCAATTCTATGGTTTACCTCATCCTTCATAAACCCATCTGCTGACAGATCAACTCCCAAATATCTGAAAAATCACTTTCTCTATACTCCCTCCTCCAATGTGATATCCAATTTTTCTTTATCTAAATTGTTTGATACCCTCATCACCTTACTCTTATCTGTATTCACTTTCAACTTTCTACCTTACACACCCTCCCAAACTCGTCCACTAACCTTTGCAACTTTTCTTTAGAATCCCCCAAAAGCACTATTATCAGCAAAAAAATAACTTGTGTCAACTCCCATTTTGTATTTGATTCTCCATAATTAAATCCCACCCCTCTCCCCAACACCTTAGCATTTACTTTTACAACCCCATCTATAAATATGTTAAACAACCATGGGGACATTAAACATCCCTGTCTAAGACCTAATTTTACTGGGAAGTAATCTTCCTCTCTCCTACATACCCTAACCTGAGCCTCACTATCCTCATAAAAACTTTTTACAGCATTTAGTAACTTACTACCTATTCCATACACTTGCAACATTTGCCACATTGCTCCCCTATCCACTCTATCATATGCCTTTTCTAAATCCATAAATGCAATGAAAACTTCCCTACCTTTATCTAAATACTGTCCACATATATGCTTCAATGTAAACACCTGATCTACACATCCCCTACCCATTCTAAAGCCTCCTTGCTCATCTGCAATCCTGCTGTCTGTCTTACCTTTAATTCTTTCAGTAATAACCCTACCATACACTTTACCTGGTATACTCAGTAAGCTTATTCCCCTATAATTTTTACAATCTCTTTTGTCCCCCTTCCCTCTATAAAAAAGAATTATACACGCTCTCTGCCAATCCCTCGGTACCTTCCTCTCTTTCATACATTTCTTAAACAAAAATACCAACCACTCCAACACTATATCTCCCCCTGCTTTTAACATATCTGTCATGATCCCATCAGTTCCAGCTGCTTTACCGTCTTTCATTCTACGTAATGCCTCACGTACCTCCCCCACACTCACCTCCTGCTCTTCTTCACTCCTAGATGTTATACATCCCTGGCCAGTGCATGAAATTACTGCCTCCCTTTCTTCATCGACATTTAAGTTCCTCAAAATATTCCCGCCATCTACCCAATACCTCCAGCTCCACATCTACTAACTCCCCTACTCTGTTTTTAACTGACAAATCCATTCGTTTCCTATTCTTTCTTAACTTGTTTATCTCACTCCAAAAAAATTCCTTATTCTTAAAAAAATTCACAAAAAAATAAAAGATATTTTGTTATGTATACTACTGCATCATTGTAAAAACTGTATTAATAATATCAGCGCACTTGTGCAAGAATATTAGACTCGTCAGTTGATGTGTATTGGATGCGTGGCGTGATTTGTTTACTCTTGAACATCGGCAAAAATCAAACATTTTCGCTACTTTGGGCTCAATTTCAAGGTACTTGTCATTGTGAAACCCATCAAAATTATCTCTATTTCTGTAATATATCGTCCATTCTATCAAATGAGACCAAGAATACAACCATAAATACCATACGAAAATAGACTGCAAAGTCGCTGTTTTAAACCAAAAACATGGTCGGAGTTTTTTTTTCTCATTATGCACTGTGCTGCAGGATTTTTTTTTATACTGCGACACTGACCGCACAGACCCATTCTCTCACATCTAGGCCTACTAGCCTTTTCCTGCTTGATTTGAGGGCGCTAGGAATTTAGGCGTACTAGTATGTCAAAACCCTGGTGCGTAAGACGTACTAGTACATCAAAAACCCTGAAAGGGTTAAAGGAGGGGTCTGGGATAGTGACAGTTTGGAGGGACTATTCAAACTGTAGTATCTGGAGCGCCCTGCAAAGTCAGTGATTATGTATGAGTGAGGTGAAAGTGTTGAATGATGATGAAAGTATTTTCTTTTTGGGGATTTTCTTTCTTTTGAGTCACCCTGCCTTGGTGGGAGACGGCCGGCTTGTTGAAAAAAAAAATAATGTTTAACTGTGTCATGAATGTTGAAATAAATTTTAGTATTTATTTTAGAGAGCAGAGACAATCTTGAATACTGCCATAGATATAATAGAAATCTGATTATGGGGAACATAAAGCAAAAAATATTCATGCATTTATGTGTCACTAATAAATTTAAGCCAGTATCAAGGTCATGGCAGTGGAAATCGAGAGGGATAATGTCTGTCCAATTATGTCTGTTGTGAAGGTTAGGTAGCAACTACAGACACAAATCCTAGGTCATAATTCATGTCGGGATCTTCATCATGGCCATCTCAACAAGGTGACATCTATGAAGGCTTGAATACTGAGCATATTTACCATGTAAAGAAAAATAGAATCAATGCAAAAATGAGAAAGGTCGAGAAAGACATTAGCAGGAATGAAAAAAGTCCCTCAGTGACCACTGAGAAAAGTTAAAACTTCACCAAGTGGGATATAAATAAAGAAAGCGACTACATTTCTGTGGCTTCACTATGTAGATGATGTTTTTTTCCTCTGGTGTAATGGTTCTGCTGTCTTTCAACCATCTCATATTACTCTTAACAATTTCACTCCCTTTTTCAAGCTAAATGGGAATCTTAACACCCAACATTTTTTCCTTAATGTTCATGTCCTCTTCTCTAGGATAGCCCTTAAGGAGGTTCCTTGATGTCAATAAGGTACTTTTGATTCAAGGATTTGCACCTGCTCTTCCCTTCTCTGGACTGAACCAAATTGCCTTCCCATTAATGTAATAATCTCCGGGACAGCCTTTTCGTTTATTTTTTTTGGCAAACTGTACAGTACATTGAGATGTAGAGTATTTATTAATGTGTGTATAGAATGTTTGTCAATTTTTCACTAAAAATGGTCTAAACAGCATAATTTATTGTAGTGATCATGTGCCCAGAGGAGAGGGTAGTTTGAGATTTTCAAAATGGTGAAAGACACTGTCATGTAAGGGGTGAGTTAAACTGGAAGCTGTAGGCTATGCTTCTCTGGTTTTCTGCATTAATTCAAGTGATTGGTGCTGCTGTATGGTGTATTTGAGATAACTTTGTATGTATATCTTTATACAGAACTGATAACACATTAAAAGAAGAAATGGACAGCTGCATCCAGGAGGCTTTCCTAAGTGGCTCTGATGAAGCTTTTTCCCAAATGATGTACTTAATCATGTCTGAGAATGTCTCTCCAGATTATCAGGTCATTATTGTAATGTTCTCTAATTTGTACATGTCTTAGAGTTGAATTTTTCAAGTTTAAACTAAAATTGTCACAACATTAATTAAAATTGAAAACATCTCATATATATGTTAAAGTAGAAATTCTAGCTGTGGAATTCTTGGTACTATGACAGCATTCAGAAACATGGGCAACACCCTCATGGTTGCTTCTGGCCGTGGTCGAGTGGATGTAGTTGAGCAACTTCTGGCTCTGGGATCATCTCTCACCCTGCGTGCTGCAAATGATTGGACAGCTGCTAGTTGGGCAAAATCTACAGGGCAGCAAGAGGCTTTAGATTTACTGCATGCATATAGGTGAGATAAAATGCTGCAAAATGCAATCTGAAAGTTGCTTAAATGGAGATTAATAAAATATCATATATTTAACTTCTTTGCTTAAACTTGCATGTTCTTAAAGTGGAGCACACTATTCCTTTTAGAGTATAACAAAGCTTTTTTTTTATGAATTAGTGCCTGTGAAGGAGTAGATCTGCTATCTCTGACTGGCAAAGGAAGTCCTGCTCCAGTCAAAGGACTGCGGGGATTGACACCTGTTGCACCCACCCCAGAGCTGAGTGCAGAAGACAAGAGGATGCTTGACTCTTACCACCACTCTGTGTCAGATGAGATTGTTGATGTTGATTTGGTTCATGCTCTCTGCTATAAACTCCATACTGACCAACCTCCAGGTTATGCCACACCTTATATTTTTTTTATCTATTGTATTATGTTTATGAAGATATATTTTTAAATTGCCTTAGCAAGTTTTAACAAATGGGATACTAGAAGAAGCAAGTTAGCTATACATATGTGGAGAAGGGAGTACAAGACTAATTAGCTACCCACCATATCATATAAAGGAAAGTGTTTTAGAAATAATAAATATATTCTGAAATGATAATGAGACCCTTTAATTCTTTCCTTGGTGCAGGTGCAATTCTGATTTTCTGCCGGGTATGATGACATAGTGACCTTGAGGGATCGATTATAGCTGAGGAAAAGCAGTACCTCATTGGGGGCAAATATTGTCTCTTTTGTTTGCACTCCAGTATGCAGGTAGGTGTTTTCTTATGATTGGTTTGAGTTTGTGGTAGATGATATGAACTTGTGCAAAGAATAAGGAATTAGATGTTTGTTTTGTGGTACAATGCATACAGTAATTCATAAATGCCACACTAGTTAATGGTCCAACGGACCATTAACTAGTCACATACAGAAGTGTGAAGGGAAGGTTGTCAGAATATATACAAGAGGGGACAAGGACCGAATCATCATTAGTTTCAGTCTCCTATGTGCAGGTTATTTATGTATTGTTCCTTCATGGTATTGTGCCTTTTATTCTCCACAGTAATTCAGAGAGCAAGAGAGGGTTTCTGAGGTGGTTTAGTCATGTAGAAAGAGTAGGTTGAAAAGAGTTTTTATAATTTAGGTTGAGCAGAAGGTGGTGTAGGAAGTATGATGAAGGGTTGGAAGGTGTACACCAAGCATTTGCATGTGTTAAAGTGAAATTAGTGAAGGAGATTAGTTTCTGTGATTTAACTTCCTGTTATAGTGTGAGCATGGTAGTATCTAGGAAGGGATTAAGGAAAACCATTTAGTTAGCATTAATCCATTTTTTTGAACAAATTTTATTCATTCACAGTCGAGGACCAAAAGCGGGTTTTCCGACCTGCTCCACCAGGAGTTCGGAAGATTATACTGTCTACAAACATCGCAGAGACCAGTGTGACAATCAATGATGTTGTCTATGTTATTGATGCTGGTAAAGTTAAAGAGGTCAGTCAATAATAAATTAAAAAAATTCATATTTGTGTTAAATTATTCATTCTGTGTAGTCAAAGAAATATTGCTGCTGGCCAGAAATTTGTAAAATGTTTTGGCCAAAAAATTTCTCGACATTTAGCCAAAAGTATTATGTAATAAATTGGTAGAATTACCGATAATATGTTAGTAAAGAAATGCTACATTGACATTTTAGGCAACTGCCAGGAGCTTCAAGCGACAAGCGAACTGGACACAGAGCGATAATTACTTCAGTGAGGTGTAATAGTGGTGGAGAAGTAGTAGTGATATAAGTAGTAGTAGTAATACAATAGAACAATAAATTGCACATGAGTAAAAGCAAATACTTGGGTAGTATACAAGGTTAGACAATATTTCTGCTGGATTCCAACCTCCAGCAGAAATATTTGTCTAACCTATTGTTATACACCAAGTATTTTTTTATCACCTTTTACTCATGTCTTTGATTGTTTTACTTATTGTATTACTACACTACTTTATACTACACTTCTACCACCACTAGTAACACCTCACTTTGAGAGATATATATACGCCTGTGTCCATGTATCGCTTGTAACGGCTTGAAAAAGCACCTGGAGAGCGCGTTGCCAATAAAATGTCACATAAGTTGCATTTGTGTCCTTTATTAACAAAAGTATTATGGTTGGCCCCAGCTTGTTGCACACAACTTCATTCACAGGTGGACACTTTGTAAGGCAGTAAAATTTTACAACCTTTAAGCTGTCGTACAAACGTGTGAAGCATCACTATTGTTCGTAGTAGTATTTTTTATTTAACCCTTTCGAGGTCGGTGCCGTACTAGTACGTTTTTACGAGCAGGGGTTGGTGCCACTATTACGCCCAAATTCTAGCGGCCTCAATTTAAGCAGAAAACGTCTGGTAGGCATACATATGAAAGAATGGGTCTGTGTGGTCAGTGTGCGCAGTATAAAAAAAAAACCTGCAGACACTGCATAATGAGAGAAAAAACTGACCGTTTTTTCGATTAAAACAGCGACTTTGCAGTCTATTTTCGTATGGTATTTATTGATGTATTCTCGTTTTCTTGGTCTCATTTGATAGAATGGAAGATATATTACAGAAATGGAGATGATTTTGATTGGTATGACAATGACAAGTACCTTGAAATTGAGCTCAAAGTAGCGAAAATGTTCGATTTTTGACGATGTTCAAGAGTAAACAAATGACACCATGCGTCCAATACACATCAACTGGCGAGTCTTATATTCATGCACAAGTGCTCTGATATTATTTATACCATTTTTACAATGATGCAGTTGTATACATAACAACAGTAAATCTTCTATTTTTGTGAGAATAAAAATTCAAAATGGAAAGCAAAGTAATGGAACAGGGGCCTGGAGACGTGGCTAATGAACAGAGAACATGTTATTTTAGTGCCAGGAATGTCTGCCTTGTTTACTCTGGACCCTATTTTGAAATTGGCATCGTTTGAAATTTGGTGAAATTGGAAAATTGCCATATTCTGAACAATTATTTTGGGTAGATGAAATTGGTAATAGGTAGTTTCTTCTACTCATTCGATAGAAGAAATGGAGTTCTAGGAAATAGTATAATTTTAGGAGACTGAAACATTGGAATTTGTCGAAAATAGGGCTCGAAGTGGGTGAAATCGCCGATGCGTCAGTGTCATAGATACCGATAACTTCGCGAAAGCATAATTTCGTTAGTTTTCGACCAAATTTCATAATTTTGGTGGCGTTATGATCGGCGGAAAAGATTCTCTATCATTTCATGAGAAAAATAAATTTTTTTTTCCGAAAAATTTTCGACCCCAGGAACACTTTCCTGAGAAGGCCTGTCGACCCCCAAAGGGTTAAACAACCCACGTGTAAGTTGAAAAGCTGAGAATCAATTTCTTTGTAAGTTGGAGCCCATTTATACTGGAAAAAGTGTAAAACTGAAATTCTTTTAATGATCAATTTAGTACAGTATCTTATCTTAAAGTAGCTAAATTTCTTCTCCATTAAGTTATCTCTGCAACTTTATGCTTGTATTTAACTTGTGTCATTTCTTGTCAGATGAGTATGACTCAATGGTAGGCGTGTCTTGTCTGCGTGCAGTGTGGATCTCTCAGGCATCTAGTCAGCAGCGCTGGTCGAGCAGGAAGGTGCCAACCTGGTATCTGTTACCACCTGTTCTCTCAAGCCGTTACAACTCCCTACAGCCTCACCAAACACCTGAAATACTAAGAACTCCTTTGCAGGTTTGCAAAATATTTTACAATAAAAATATCTTTGCTCTTATGTACTAGTGTTGTTGTATATTTTAAAAGTATACTGACAGAAAGCAACGAGTGGTGCCAGATAGAAAAGTGGCTGATCTAAGTAGGATACCTCTGGGGTTGACCCTTTGTCCATTACTTTTCATGGTCTACGTATGTGATCTTAAAGCAGGTCTGATGTAAAAATTCCAAAGGTTGCATGAGTGATTTGTAGTATTCCCCACCCAGGTAAACTACTGCATTGCTGAGAGAAACATACAGTAAATTTCAGTGTAGACAGATTTGAAGAACAAGTATGTATGGAGCTTTGGACACAATTATGATCATGCATGTAAAATGTATCAACTAAAATTGCTTACTGTAGGTCAGTGTTTGAAGTGATTTATAACACTGACCAAGATCACTTAATTTGATATAAGAGAATTTGCGCTTTGTATAATTGAAATGTGATGTTATTCTGTAATATTTTACAAGGCGTTAGGTAAAGTTTTAGTTAAGTTCACTGAAATGTATTTTTTCTCCTTTAGGAACTTTGTCTGCATACTAAACTTCTGGCTCCAGCCAACATGCCAATAGCGGACTTCTTAGCACGTGCCAGAAGCTCCTGCTTTCATGGTCATTCGTAATGCAGTTCAGTTATTGAAGGTATGATAACCAACTTTCATAATTTTCTATACTGTATTGCCATAATTTCTTTATCATTCAATTTTCTTTTATATTTTGTACAATTTTCTACTCTACATTGCTCATAACTATTTTCATAATTGAGCTTTACATTGACCAACTCTGGGTGATGTCCAGGACTTGTGTTGTATGGGTTTAGCCTCTGTCTCTGAGCCAGTTCACCTGACCTAGCTTGGAGTTCTAGAGACATTTTGGGTTTCTAGGCTGCTTTAGTTTATGAAACCATAATTTAATTTCCTATTCAAAAACATTGTATTAACTTAGGTTGTTTTTAATAATGAAGTGATAAGCCTCTATCACTTGTCATTTTTATCATTAAATTAATCCATACAGCATGTCTTAGTTTTCATTGCCAGACCCACATGTGACTGCATATTATAAATTTATCTCATCTTCCTCCGATCCTTTGGTAGCTAGTATTTATTATAACCCCACTATATAGGTGTATTCTTTTTATTGTAATTTGTTTACTGCATAAAATTATTTTAATTTTATAATGTGTGTTTTGCTAAACTAGAAATTTACAGTGGTACCCCGAGTTTCATACAGCTCCCAACTCGAACAATTATGAAAGTGTATTATTGTAAGTGCTTTTGTAAGTGTATTTTGGGTGTCTGAATCGGACTAATCTAATTTACATTGTTCTTTATGGGAACAAATTCGTTCGTAACGGCACTCCTGGAGTTTACCTGGAGATAATTTCAGGGGTCAACACCCTGCGGTCCGGTCTGTGACCAGGCCTCATGTTGGACCAGAGCCTGATCAACCAGGCTGTTACTCGAACAGCCTTCTGGGAAAGAATAAGTACGAAACTCTGGGTACCACTGTATATACGTTTTATACATTCTAGCTTGGATATATTTTCCATACATTATTTGTAATTACATTTTTATGAGCTATTCTAATATTTATTTAGACCTTTGTTGCCTGTTAGCATTTTTTTTTTTTTTTTCAACAAGTCGGCCGTCTCCCACCGAGGCAGGGTGACCCAAAAAGAAAGAAAATCCCCAAAAAGAAAATACTTTCATCATTCAACACTATCACCACACACATACATAATAACTGTCTTTGCAGAGGAGCTCAGATACGACAGCTGAGAATTGTCCCTCCCAGCTGTCACTATCCCAGACCCCTCCTTTAAAGTGCAGGCATTGTACTTCCCATTTCAGGACTCAAGTCCAACTAAATCAATTAACTGGTTTCCCTGAATCCCTTCACACAATGTTACCCTGCTCACACTCCAACAGATCGTCATGTCCCAAAAACCATTCGTCTCCATTCACTCCTATCTAACACGCTCACACATGCTTGCTGGAAGTCCAAGCCCCTCTCCCACAATACCTCCTTTACCCCTTCCCTCCAACCTTTTCTAGGACGACCCCTACCCCGCCTTCCTTCCCCTACAGATTTATACGCTCTCCAAGTCATTCTACTTTGATCCATTCTCTCTAAATGACCAAACCACCTCAACAACCCTTCTTCAGCCCTCTGACAAATACTTTTAGTAACTCCACACCTTCTCCTAATTTCCACATTCCGAATTTTCTGCATAATATTTACACCACACATTGCCCTTAGACAGGACATCTCCACTGCCTCCAGCCTCCTCCTCGCTGCAGCATTTGCAACCCATGCTTCACACCCATATAAGAGTGTTGGTACGACTATACTTTCGTACATTCTCTTCTTTGCCCCCATGGATAACGTTTTTTGTCTCCACAGATACCTCAACGCACCACTCACCTTTTTTCCTTCATCAATTCTATGGTTAACCTCATCCTTCATAAACCCATCCGCTGACACGTCAACTCCCAAATATCTGAAAACATTTACTTCTTCCATAATCCCTCTCTCCAATGTGATATCCAATTTTTCTTTATTTAAATCGTTTGATACCCTCATCATGTACAATATATATTTAATTTGATAGGAGTGGAGATAAATGGTGTCTGGAATTTGATGTGCTGTTGGAGTGGGATTCAGGAAAATTAGTTAGCCAGACTTGAGTCCTGGAGGTGGTAGGTACAATGACTGCACTTTAAAGGAGGGATTTGGGATATTTGCTGTTTAGTGTGTCATGTAAACTGTCGTATCTGCGTGCTTCTGCGAAGACAGTGATACTGTAGTATGAATGATGGTGAAAGTGTTTCTTTTTTTGGGGGTCACCCTGCCTCGGTGGGAGATGGCCAGCATGTTGGAAAAAAAAAATTAATTTAAATTGCATTTCTTTTACAGGTTTGGTAATAATTTGATATAAGAGATAATTTGATATAAGTTAGTTATATGCATTTTGCTGTATTTCACTAGACATAATAATTAGGTTATATTGTATTATCTATACCTTATTACAACAACGATCCCAGACTATCTACAGTTAGTTAACACATCAGCAAGTATATGGCTTGAGTTGAGACTAACTCCATACAGTGGACCCTCGGTTAACGAAATTAATCCGGTCCAGGAGCTATTACTTAATCTGAATCTTTCGTTATCTGAAACCTTATTTCCCATAAGAAATAATGTAAATACAATTAATTCGTTCCACAAAAAAATAATCACTCAAAATAAAAAAAAATAACATTTACTTACCTTTATTGAAGAGACTTGCAGGCATCTGGAAGATATAGATGATGATTGAAGCAGGGTGTTAGTGGTTGGAAGGCGAATCCCCCTCCAAAAGGACTTCAGGTAACAAGTCCCTCTCTGGGTTACTTCCCTTCTTGGTCTTTTAATGCCACTAGGACCAGCTTGAGAGTAACTAGACCCCTGCCTGGTAAACTGTCCACAGTCCTCTGTTTCTGGCGACTCTTCAACACTTTTCTGAAGTACAACATGGCTCTGTCACTGAAGTGGTTGCACAGAAGGCTCATTTCAGCTTGCTCAGGGTGGTATCTTTCAACAAATGTCTGCAACTCATTCCACTTTGTACACATCTCCTTAAGCACTGAAGAAGGCACCTCCTTATTTCTCTCTCTCTCCTCCTTTGAAGCAATAACCTCAGCTGTTGTCTGTTGCTGTTCCAGATAAAGCTCTTGCAGCTCTTCAGTTGTTAGCTCTACCCTGTGCTCCTCCACCAACTCTTCCACATCCTCACCACTCACCTCCAACCCCAGGCTGTTCCCCAATTCCACAATATCTTCCACAACATGTTCCACAACAGGCACAGGGTCGTCAGGGTCAGGGTCAGCCTCAAATCCTTCAAAATTTCTCTCTTGGACACAATCCGGCCACAGTGGTCTCCAAGCAGAGTTCAGAGTCGTGGAAGTCACTTCCTCCCAAGCCTTACCTATAAGGCCTATGCAATGCACGATATTGAGGTGTTCTTTCCAGAACTCTCTTAGGGTCAATTCAGAGTCATTGGTCATATTAAAGCACCTCTGAAACAGTGCTTTGGTGTACAGTTTCTTGAAGTTGGAAATGACCTGCTGGTCCATGGGCTGGAGGAGAGGAGTGGTGTTAGGAGGCAAGAACTTCACTCTGATGAAATTTATGTTGTCAGGCAACAACTCTTGCAAGTTGTGAGGATGAGCAGGAGCATTGTCCAGTAGCAGGAGGCACTTGAGTGGCAATTTCTTTTCCAGGAGGTATTTCTTCACACTAGGGCCAAACACTCCAGTCATCCATTCCTTGAAAATCTCCGTAGTGACCCATGCCTTGGTGTTAGCTTTCCAATGCACACACAATTTATTCTTGTCAACACTGTGTTTCCTGAAGGGTCTGGGATTTTCTGCGTGATGCACCAGTAAAGGCTTCACTTTAAAATCACCACTGGCATTGGCACACATCATAAGAGTTAGCCTGTCTTTCATAGGCTTGTGTCCTGGCTGTGCCTTTTTCTCCTGAGTAATGTAGGTCCTGTTGGGCATTTTCTTCCAAAACAGGCCTGTTTCATCACAATTAAACACTTGCTGGGGGAGGAATTGTTCAGCCTCTATGAACCCCTTGAATTCGTGCACAAATTTTTCAGCTTCACGTTTGTCTGAGCTGGCTGCCTCACCATGCCTCACAACATTGTGTATGCCACTACGTTTCTTAAACTTCTCAAACCAGCCTTTGCTGGCTTTAAAATCACTCTCCTCACCACTGGTTGCAGGCATTGTCTTCACAAGATCTGCGTGCAACTTCCTTGCCTTTTCACAAATTATCACCATAGAAATACTATCACCCACTCTCTGTTTTTCATGGATCCACACCAACAACAACTTCTCAACCTCATCCACTGTTTTCGATCTTTGTTTCGTTAACAAATTAACCCCTTTTGCAACATTAGCTTCCTTGATCTCATTTCTCTGTGCCAGGATAGTGCCGATAGTAGATGGATTTTTCTTGTACATCCTGGCAAGATCACTCAGACGTACACCACTCTCATATTTTTCAGTTCGATGGTGTTCCTCACTCTCTTTACCACAGGGGTGCCACTAGGAAGCTTCTTTGGACCCATGGTGACCTATTTCACAGTGGCAATAACTAAACCACCAAAAAAGACACCAAATATATTGTGAATCTTTGAAAGAGCGTGCTAGGTAATGTTCTCTCAATGGTAAACAACGTTTCACTGGCGTCCTGCGCTTGCGCGGAGCAGGCGGACACATCTAATACCTTTCGGTAACCGAGGAATTTTTCGCTAACCTATTACGAAAAAAGCTTTCGGTTTCCGAAGCTTTCGTTAACGGGACCTTTCGTTGACCGAGGGTCCACTGTACATAGCTAAAGAGTCGTACCTACCCTGTGAGCTTCAGTTCTTGTATCAGTGCTTTGCTAAAGAATTTTACCTACACCAGGAACTTAAAATTCTCTTATCAAAACTTGTTTGACAGAAGAGTACAAGGTTAAATATCCTTCTCAGAGGGACATGTTAGTGTTCAGATTCCTCAAGGGAAGGTACATTTAAAGCTGATGAAGACTCTTAGGCCAGGTAATGGACTAAATCTTCTCGTCATTTGATCAAATTAGATTTCCTTTCATTACCCAGGCACTGTATGACCCCTATTGGTTTAGTGCTTCTGTATAAATAAAACAATATTGTTCAAAGTTCTATACTTAAAAATCACTTTGTTTTAACGAGTGAGAACCAATTATTATAAGTTCTATGATAATTACTGTGTAAGAAACCAAATATTTTCTAGAGTATGGATGCTTTGGATGGGTGGGAGGATGTGACTGAGCTTGGACATCATCTCCTGGACCTTCCTTTGCCACCACGCCTGGCCAAGATGGTTATCACAGCCACAGTCCTCAAGTGTCTTGATCCAGTGCTTACCATTGCAGCTTGTTTAGCTTACAAGTAAGTTGAGGCAAGAAAAAAAGCACTCATCATGCAGCAGAATTTATTTTCTTATAATCCTATTTGAACTTTCCAACTTCAATCATTATATAATTTAGGTCTGACTTGACATGCTGTTGTGTGAACAAGGTAACATTTATCAAGGGATTCAGGAAAACCAGTTAGCTGGAACCTCAGAACCTGCACTCTGAATGAGGGGTGGGGATATTGCGGTTTGGAAAGGCATCTGAACTGTAATGTTGGCACGCCTCTGGCAAGAATGATAAGAGTGAATGATGGTGAAAGTGTTTCTTCTTTTTCGAGTCGCCCTACCTTGGTGGGAGACAGTTTGTTTGTTAAAAAAATAATTTGAATATTTTTCATTGTCCTCCAGAGATCCTTTCACACTACCAAAGCATCCAAGTGAAAAGAGGAATGCCAATGCAGTACGAAGGAAATTTACATCTGGAACATACAGCGACCACATGGTTCTTTTGAAAGCTTTCCAGGTATGAATTATCAAAAGAATACCAACTAACTTGATAATGCCTGTTTTACTACCAGGAAAACAAAAGGTTATTTTAAATTCTCACTACCAAGTAATTTTTAATCTAGAAACAATAATTGGAGTGAACTTGTCAGATGGCGCTATGAAAACTGAAGCGAACTATAAAATACACAAGGTTTATGTGAGAGCATTACATTGAAGTGAGTGGAGATGGCTTGTATTATGGTTCAACGTGTGAAGTTGGAGTATGAGCAAGGTAACATTTATGAAGGGATTTGGGATAAACCAGGTAGCCTGACTTGAGTCCATGGCAACTTATCTTAAGTAGAATGATATGTTTTCAACAGTAACAAAAGCCTTTTGCAAATCAATAAAAAGTTCATTAAGGTATTCATTTCTTTCAAGTACTGAATAAACTGTGTTACTTATATTTATTATTTATCAATTGTGCTTTATTAGGGCTAAATCTAAATTTGCAAGGAGTAAACATATTGTGTCTGCTTCAGTATTGTATATTTTGGCCTCATGCCAAGGCCCATCTAAAGCATATTTATGGTATGAAAACTGCTAAGGAATGCTCTATGCTCAGAACATTTCTCTTGTATATCAGGCATGGCAGAAGGCATGTGGTGAGGGGTGGGAGAGAGGCTGGTGTGAGCGTAACTATGTCTCAGGAGCTACCATGGAGATGATCCATGGCATGCGCTCCCAGGTATTGGCTCAGCTGCGGGGAGCTGGATTTGTTCGTGCTCGTGGACCTGGAGACATCAGGTATATTTATATTTCATTTTATTCTGTTGGATTTTTATGCATAATTTAAAGTTGTGAAGACTATCTGATAAACCTTATATTCTCTAGCATGTTTTCACAAAACTTTAATATTTAAAAAAAATGATTTATTAGAGCCATAGAATAGATGAGGGAGAAAAAAGGTGGGTGGTGTGTTAAAAAAAGTTTGAGAGGAAAAAAAAAAAAAAGCAGATGTTACAAAGCATAGTGGTA
Organism: Cherax destructor; assembly: GCA_009830355.1. NCBI lineage: Eukaryota > Metazoa > Arthropoda > Malacostraca > Decapoda > Parastacidae > Cherax > Cherax destructor. The sequence goes on from WNWK01004876.1 coordinate 42,731, forward strand.
GCAGCATATTTATTTGAGTGTGAGGCATGAAGACTGTAGTGAGGAGGAAGCTACAGGCAGTAGAGATGGCATGTTTGAGAGTGATGGCTGGTAGGGATATGATGGAGAGAATTCAGACCATAAAAATTTATAGTCAGTGTTGAAAGTCACTAAGGGTATAATTCACAAGGCAGAGGAGAGATTGTTGAGGTGGTTTAGGCAGGTGGAGGTGATGAGGAGGGCTAGGATGGCAAAGAGAATGTATAAACCTGGGGTAGAAGGTAAGAGGGTAAGGGATCATCCCATGAATGGTTAGATGAAGGGGATAAAAGAGGTTTTGAGTTTTAGGGACTTGAGCATTCAGTAGGCTTGTGTCAGCATGTAAGAGATTAGTGAAGTGATTTTTGATGAATGTACTATTGGAGTGTGAACAAGGGAACATTTATGAATGGATTCAAGGAAGGCAGTTAGTTGGACTTGAGTTCTGGAAGTGGGAAGTACAGTTTCTGCACAGAAAAGGAGTTGTGCGAATATTGCAATCACAAGGTAACCTAAATTCTGATGTCTACACATTTCTGGCAAGACAGTGATTGAAAAAAATGGTGAATTATTTTCTACCTTTTGTTACCCTGTCTCGTCAGGAGATGGCCACTAAGGTAAAAAAATAATTGACTAAATAGGAATATGTACTGTATGTTAAAATGTGTTCTGCATTTCATTTTACTTTCTTCACTTCATAAAAATAACAAACTATACTTAAAAGGTAGAAACACTGAGTGCAGTATATGCAATAAGTCATCTCAATAAATTTTCTTTCTTTCTTTCAACACGTCGGCCGTTTCCCACCGAAGCAGGGTGGCCCAAAAGAAAAAACGAAAGTTTCTCCTTTTACATTTAGTAATATATACAGGAGAAGGGGTTACTAGCCCCTTGCACCCGGCATTTTAGTCGCCTCTTACGACACGCATGGCTTACGGAGGAAGAATTCTGTTCCACTTCCCCATGGAGATAAGAGGAAATAAGAACAAGAACTAGTAAGAAAATAGAAGAAAACCCAGAGGGGTGTGTGTATATACATATGCTTGTACATGAATGTGTAGTGTGACCTAAGTGTAAGTAGAAGTAACAAGACATACCTGAAATCTTGCATGTTTATGAGACAGAAAAAAGACACCAGCAATCCTACCATCATGTAAAACAAATACAGGCTTTCGTTTTACACTCACTTGGCAGGACGGTAGTACCTCCCTGGGGGGGTTGCTGTCTACCAACCTACTACCTAGGCTCAATAAATTTACAATATTATAAATGTCTTCTTCTTCTTTCAACAAACCAGCCGTATCCCACTGAAGCAGGGTGGCCCAAAAAGAAAAGCAAATTTTCTCTTTTTAACTTTAGTAATGTATACAGGAGAAGGGGTTACTAGCTCCTTTCTCCCGGCATTTTAGTTGCCTCTTACAACACACACGACTCACGGAGGAAGAATTCTGTTCCACTTCCCCATGGAGATATTATAAAGGTATTCGCATAAAATATAGTCATCAGTAAGGAAAATATTTGAAATCTTTTAGGAGGGTTGGCAAAATATGTAAATCAGATACAAAAGCACCTAAATCCTAAGTAATGTATGTTACTCTAATTTACAGAGATGTAAATAGCAACAGTGACAACTGGGCAATGGTGAAGGCTGCTCTGGTATCAGGCATGTATCCAAACCTTATTAGGGTTGACCGGGACCAGTGCCAGCTTAGAACACAGTAAGTTAATGACACTGTTGTAAATTCATACTTGTATTTCCTGATAAATCATTCTTCAGTGTAACCATTCACCTTTCAGATAATCCTTAAGCCATTTTATCATCCTGCCTGTTGCCCTAGTGTGTGCTGCCAACTCTTGCATTTTAATTCTTTGTGGTACTGTCAGAAGTTTCCTTTCAGCCTAGGAATTTACAGTTTACCTATCCTCTTTCCTGCCTGATTTATCATCCTATCAAAAGTCTCTAATTAGGCTTGTGAAAAAAGATTTTCATTTCTGAAGTTATGACTATGCTCTATGAGGAAGTCTGTATTTTCTGACTGTTTCAATGTTGTTGTTTTTTCTTATTCATTTTCATTGAGTTGTCTGTCTGTTTTCATTTTTTAACACTGACCATCTCCCACTGAGTCAAAAGAAAAAAACACTTTGACGTTCTTCCTTTTGCATTTAATAATTTATACGGGAGAAGAGATTACTAGCCTCTTGCTCCCGGTATTTTAGTTGCCTCTTATGACACGTATGTCTTATGGAGGAAGGATTCTTTTCCACTTTTCTATTTAAATTTATGGGAGAGGGAGATTTTAACTCTTGTATCATTGTTCAGGTCATTCCATATCTTTACAACTCTCAGATTGAAGAAGTATTTTCATATCCAGAAGTCAACTACATCTTCCACTATCTTACATATGTCTTTTTCATATGCCATCTCATCATTCCTGTCCTTTAAGATCCTCTGGATGTTTCTCAAACTCTGAGAGACCAGTTCCAGTCTTATAAGCCTCCCAGCTCTTTATTTTTTTCATATTTATCATGGCCTTAGCCACTTTATCTGATGTCACTGTCCTTAATAATCTCTTAGTAATAGTAGTAAGTGTGTAGGGTACCATCATTCTCTATTGTTTACATGTACCTCCTGTCTCCCTGCTGTACATCATTAATTTAAATGTATTTCTGTTTCTCCAGGAAAGAGAGTAAAGTGCGATTACATCCTACCTCATCACTGTTAGATACGGCTGGTAACAACCACAATTCACTCAGTGCTGCTCATCGGTCTTTAATTAGCTCCTTACCCTCTGATTGGTTGGTATATGATGAGATGGTGCGCATTGGAGTAGTTGCCCATGTCCGGACTGTGACACTGGTGTCCCCACTGACAGTCTTGCTTCTTGCAGGCCCGATGAGACTGTCTCTGGATGCTTTTTCTGAGCCCTCAAGTAGTAAGTGCTAATAAAGGTTCTGATCTCTCTGCTTACAGGTAATCTTTGAAAGTGCTTATCCATTTGATTCACTACTAACTTAAAATTTGGAGAGGTAACTAGATGATGTTTCAGTCCATCATAGACCATTATCACAGCATAACTTGATTTGAGTTTGCAAGGGAGGGAGTTGAGGGATAGCTTTTCTCTTTCCTTTTAACTTCCAGCTGTTAAGTGAATTAGCTTAGTTAGGGCATTAACAAGCTCATATGAAATAAAATAAGAAAAGAAGAATAATGTAGCATACATATTTCTTCAAGCCACCAAGACTTTTTTGTAGATACAAAGGCATACATGACTTAGATCAGGTGCAGGAAGAAGGAATTTCAGGGCAAAGTTAGTTATAGTATTAGGTTCCACTGGCTTTGTATGATGTTAAAATTTAGTCATGAAGCACTAGTAGCAAACCCAACAATTTTGCACTTAAATGCATAATTTGTTCTATATATACAGTGGTACCCCAAATTTCGGCCATAATTCGTTCCAGAAGGCTGTTCGAGTGCTGTTACCGAATGAATTTGTTCCCATAAGGAATAATGTAAATTAGATTAGTCTGTTTCAGACCCAAAAATACACTTACAAAAGCACTTACAATAATACACTTACATAATTGTTCGAGTTGGGAGCTGTACGAAACTCGGGGTACCACTGTACACATAAAACAACTTCCCTGTTAATGTGGTTATATTTTGGATTTGGTAGAATGATTATGAACACTTCTGTGTATATCTAGAAATATGAACACACTTGTGTATATCTAACATCTCTAATTGTTTGTTGTGTGCATGATTGGTTGTAGTTTTTACAAGGACTTTCATAAAGAGGGTGGTTCTTATTTTGAGACCACTGGGACCACAATTACTGGCTTTGTTAGAGTAATGGGGTATAATTATGCTCTTATTAATTACATTTTTTCCATGTTCTTGCATGTTTTTGGTGATAAGGAATTAATAATTGAGCATCAAATTCCCTTACAATTCTTTCATAAATACAGCCTCTCCTCACTTAGCGACTTAATCGTTTACCGACGACTCAGACTTATGACAGGCTCTCTGACCATTATGCATACCTAAATAATGCATATTAGAGCTGATTTCCTCTATTCTGTTTATTACAGTGTACAGTACACTACTGTATAAACATTTAAAAATATAATAAAAATGTTATAAATGGTGCAAAGGTGACATTAAAACAGTATCAAAGATTGTTGACACAATCCCACTACCATTATAGAATGCTCCTTGCTGAGCGATGAATTCATTTACCGACGTGGTCTTAGGCACGGAACTCCGTCATTAAGTGAGGAGAATGAAAGGGGGTAAAGCAGCTGGGATTGATGGGATAAAGTTAGAAATGTTAAAGGCAGGTGGGGATATAGTTTTAGAGTGGTTAGTGTTTTTATTTAATAAATGTATGGAAGAGGGTAAGGTACCTAGGGATTGGCAGAGAGCATGCATAGTTCCTTTGTATAAAGCCAAAGGGGACAAAAGAGTGTAAAAATTATAGGGGAATAAGTCTGTTGAGTATACCTGGTAAAGTGTATGGTAGAGTTATTATTGAAAGAATTAGGAGTAAGACAGAGAGCAGGATAGCAGATGAACAAGGAGGCTTTAGGAAGGGTAGGGGGTGTGTAGACCAAGTGTTTGCAGTGAAACATATAGGTGAACAATATTTAGATAAGGGTAAAGAGGTGTTTGTGGTATTTATGGATTTGGAAAAGGCATATGCTAGGGTGGATAGGGGGCAATGTGGCAGATGTTGCAAATGTATGGAATAGGAGGTAGGTTATTGAAAGCGGTGAAAAGTTTTTACGAGGATAGTGAGGCTCAGGTTAGAGTAGGCGAGAGGGAGATTATTTCCGAGTAAAAGTAGGCCTTAGACAGGGATGTGTGATGTCTCCGTGGTTGTTCAATATATTTATAGATGGAGTTGTAAGAGAAGTGAATGCTCGGGTGTTGGCAAGAGGTGTGGGGTTAAAAGATAAAGAATCTAACACAAAGTGGGAGTTGTCACAGTTGCTCTTTGCTGATCACACTGTGCTTTTGGGGGATTCTGAAGAGAAGTTGCAGAGGTTGGTGGATGAATTTGGTAGGGTATGTAAAAGAAGGAAATTAAAAGTGAATATAGGAAAGAGTAAGGTGATGAGGATAACAAAAAAATTAGATAACGGAAGATTGGATATCAGATAGGAGGGAGAGAGTATGGAGGAGGTGAATGTGTTCAGATATTTGGGAGTAGATGTGTCAGCAGATGGGTATATGAAGGATGAGGTGAATCATAGAATTAACGAGGAGAAAAAGGTGAGTGGTGCACTGAGGAGCTTGTGGAGACAGAGAACTTTATCCATGAAAGCAAAGAGGGGAATGTATGAGAGTATAGTTATACCAACACTCTTGTATGGGTGTGAGACATGGGTTGTGAATGTTGCAACAAGGAGAAGGCTGGAGGCAGTGGAGATGTCATGTCTGAGGGCAATGTGTGGTGTGAATATAATGCAGAGAATCTGTAGTTTGGAGATTAGGAGGAGGTGTGGGATTACCAAAACTATTATCCAGAGAGCTGAGAAGGGGTTATTGAGATGGTTTGGACATATAGAGAGGATGGAACAAAATAGAATGACTTCGAGAGTGTATAAATCTGTAGTGGAGAGAAGGCGGGGTAGGGGTCGGCCTAGAAAAGGTTGGAGGGAGGGGGTAAAGGAGGTTTTGTGCTCGAGGGGCTTGGACTTCCAGCAAGCGTGCGTGAGCGTGTTAGATAGGAGCGAATGGAGACAAATGGTTTTTAGGAGTTGACGTGCTGTTGGAGTGTAGGCAAGGTAACATTTATGAAGGGTTTCAGGGAAACCGGCATGCCGGACTTGATTCCTGGCACTCTGAAGGAGGGGTGTTAATGTTGCAGTTTTGTAGCTGTAATGTAAGCACGTCTCTGGCAAGACAGTGATGGAGTGAATGATGATGAAAGTTTTTCTTTGTCGGGCCACCCTGTCTTGGTGAGAAACGGCCGTTGTGTTAATAAAAAAAAAGAAATAAGGCTGTACATATAATTAAGGGATTTTTTTTTTTTTTAACATACCGGCCATCTCCCACCAAGACAGGGTGACCTGAAAAAGTTTTCTTTTTACACTTTGTAATTTATACAGGAGAAGAAGTTAATAGCCCCTTGTTAGTTTTTTCTTTAAAAAATCCCTCTTTTTTTTTTTTTTTTTTTGTTCTTTAAAAAAATCCCTTTATTTCTTTATCAATTTACACTGCAAATTATTAAAAATATAGAGTACAAGTTTATAATTACTGAAATACTGGTTTCACTAATATCAATAAATATTTTTAAATATTTTGTCCATTATGTGTCAAACAATTTAATTTGCTATGTATGAGAGTCTTGTTTAAGATCTGTCCATTAATAACTTAGGAAGCAGTGGTGACTGTAGTAGTGACAGTGAGAGTGAGGATAGACCTGTAGGTCTGAGCTGTCTAGTCAGAATTGACAACTGGATACAGTTTCTGGGTGATCCCCAAGCAGCACACCTTGCACTGCAGTTGCGACACAAGTTGCACGCGCTCATCCTTAGGAGACTCCGAGCACCCAACAAGCCACTCACTCAGGTATGAACCTGAAAACTGAATTACTATTATATCTGTTGGAGACCTCAACTCTTCATTATTACTCTATACATTTTCCAGTCTTTATTTGGACTACCATTTATATTTTCTTTTATATTAATTTTTTGCTTGCCAGCCCTTCCCCACAAACGCAGGGTTACTTCAAGAAGGAGACACGTTTCCATGATGATCATGCAAGATTAGCACAAGTAGAATGCTCTCCAGATATTTTACTAGCCAACCTTTTCTTCAACATTGTACCTAATACATACAGTGGACCCCCGAATTACGTCATTATTTCGTTCCAGAATGCTGTTCAAGTGCCGTTATCGAACGAATTTGTTCCCATAAGGAATAATGTAAATTAGATTAGTTCTTTTAGACCCCCAAAAATACACTTACAAAAGCACTTACAAAAATACACTTATATAATTGTTCGAGTTTGGAGCAGTACGTAATCCGGGGGTCCACTGTATAGTCTCTATCAGTATTCTATGAATAACTAAATATATATCTCAAACATCATAAAATGTTTTTATATTCGTAACTATATACGTACGTACTGATGTTTTCAGTGAAAATTGTATTACCATAGTTGAAACTAGTTACATATAAGTATTTTAACTTACTGTCATACTTCATATACCTGTTGATAAATTTAGTCGGTAATATATAATGAAAATGTCAAGCTAAAATAGTTCTTATAAATCAGTTATGAAATGGACAGTACATTTCCTAGGCTGATGAAGATGTAGTGCGAGTTGTGGCATCAGCTTTGAGCCAAGAGGAGCAAGCACTTAGTCTTGTACAACCATCAGGTGTTGGCCAGCGTCCTCGTCCCCTGTATCCTCACAGCCATCCACATGGTAATTACAGAACAAGTGGTTCTCAACTTACAAATAAGTTACATTCCTAGTTTTTCAACTTACAAATGAGTTGTTTGTATAGAAAATACAAAGGGTAGTTTTGTTTCACATGTACTTCTACCATAGTTCAGAGGTTGTAAAATTTTCTTTGGTCTTAAATTCCCCATTTATAAGTATGGATGTTTGTAATCTGGAGCATTCATATGTTAGAAACCTTCTTTATCTTCAAATGGTTAGATTTCATGCCAGCATTGATTCCATTGGGTGAAATTGATAATGACTGACAGTTGAGAAGAATGATTTTAGGATTTGAAGTGCTGTTGAAGTGTGAGCATGATAGAATAGACCCAGATACAAGACATATTTATTCAGAATATTTTTTACATTAAGACGGTTCAGAAATTGTGGCATATATTTGTATTTGACACCACGAAACTTGTATATGACACTGTAAATTTAAAGGAAAATATAGCATCCTGCAGTATCTTTCCTCTCTGCTCCTCTACCAGCCTACGAGTATGGCTACTGTCACTATAGGAAAGGTCTATTCTTGCTTTTAATATAAACACCCTCCCACTCTGTCAGCTTTCTGTGCATATGCATTCCATATGTACTTAATATTATGTGAGTGAATTGATTTTTGATCTTTTCATCACCCCACCTTATTTCTGTTAAGTAAAAGGACACAAGTGCAACTAATGCAACATTTTACTGTGGCAATGTTTCACTCTCCGGGAGCTTTGTCAAGCTGTAATGGCTTGACAAAGCTCCTGATGAGTGAAACGTTGCCACAATAAAATGTTGCATTAGTTGCTCTTGTGTCCTTTTACTTAACATATTGTCAGTAATTCTACCAACATTAATATCTTATTTCTGAATAGCAGTTAGCATCATCCAGTGATGCTGAAAGTGCCAGGAAGAAGTATAAGTATGAAAGCCTTGATGTTTTGAAAAAAAGAGATTTCTAGATAAGCTTAAAATTGGAGTGTGTGATGGAAACGGCACAAGTGTATGGTCTGAATGAAGCATCAATTCATGCACTTAAAAGGAATGAAACGAAGATAAGAGGTGCAATGAGTAACTTATGGTGTGACCTAAAAGAATTACAAATAGATCACAGCAGCAGCTAAATGACAAAAAATACTGGTTGAGTGGATTGAGCAGAAATCAAAGAAAGGTGTACCACTAATTTCCTTATTAAGGAGAAAGCCTGTCATGCTTTAGAACAGTGTGTTATGATGAGGGAAAGACTGAAGACTGAACAGATGTGTGTGTGTGTAGTGCTGTTTGGTTCCAGAATTCTAAACTGATAATGCTGCTGCTGGAAATTTTCCCTGTAAAAACAAAAGCACTTTGCCCATTATTTGGAGGTATAACCATTCAGCATAGATGATTGAGGTAAGGCAAAATTCTTTCTTGGTACTTTTTTTTTTCTTTTTTATTTCATATTTTAAAATAGCCACTGATGGTGTGTTAGCCGTCTCAATTTTCTCTACATGAAGTGTCATGCCCATCTTCTCTGGAAGGCTTAGTTTGTATACTGTGTCAAACACCATCTTTTCCTGAACCTTGTTAAGCAAGTTTATATAACATATATTTTTAGTTTAACCAACATCATCTACAATGCAAAGTGTCACAGACTTCTTTATTTTTTTATAAAATAATAAATTTAAACAATTTGTTTGGCATTTTTTGGGATATCGGGAATGTAACCATATTTTTCCCTTATGTTCTTCAATTTCCATAGCACGTTTTTTGTGTAAGACACCTTTTTCAAGAATGCAAAAACCATCTTGTATGAGAGTTTACTGTATCGATTAAGGATTCAAGGAAACCAGTTTGCTGAATTTGTGTTCTGGAAGTAGGAACTGCGGTGCCTTCATTCTGGAGGATGGGTAGGGATGTTGTACTTCAGAGGATCATTTAAGTTATGATTTTCATGCATTTTTGGAAAGACATCTAGAAGAAGTAAGGTGAATATATTTTTCATTGAGTCACCATCAGTTGGTAGGCAATAGCCAATGTGTAAAAAAATATCAACTTTAGGAACAGACAAGGATGACAAGAACAGACACTATCAGGGAAGGCTCCAGAACAAGGAAACTCAAACAGATGCTGAATACTCAGCTGAGTCATAGATATATCAGGAAGAACATCAGTGTAAGTGCAGTAAGGAAGTAGAAACAGTCACCTGTGACCATATAGAAATGGATTCTGAGTGGGGCGCTAAAGAATGTAAATGACAGGATTCAATCTTAGCAGATGTTTAAAAAGTTTTGAAACAAGTGAGAGAATAATTATTGTATGTGACCTTAATAATTATTGTATGTGACCTATACCAGGCTGGCATCAAATGTGAGGCTGAAAAAGCATGGTTTTTATGGTGCCATGAGCACAAAGCATATCCTCAGAGAGACTTCAAATTTCACTCCAACCAATCACAAGCCTTCTGGGAGGAGCTTGAATGTGGTGTCACTTGGGTGTTTTCGACTGCTATTAGCTGGGAGCTCCAGAAGTCTTCAGTACTGTCTGAAGTGTTGAAGGAGGAGCATTTCCAACCTGACTCTTGATATTTCATCAATTTACACCACTCCAGAATGACGGTAAGTTACTGAATGTGTTTCCAGTGCATTATTGAATGTTTTATCCTCATTTTGAGATGCAAATGAATTGCCTGAGGTATTTATAAGTAACAAATGAATGCACTTGAAGTTTTGTTTACATTTCAGGTTGTTCAACTCTATATATCCTTGGTTAGGCCTCATCTAGATTATGCTGCACAGTTTTGGTCACCGTATTACAGAATGGATATAAATGCTCTGGAAAACGTACAAAGGAGGATGACTAAGTTGATTCCATGTATCAGAAATCTTCCTTATGAGGATAGACTGAGGGCCCTGAATCTGCACTCTAGAAAGGCGTAGAATTAGGGGGGATATGATTGAGGTGTATAAATGGAAAACAGGAATAAATAAAGGTGATGTAAATAGCGTGCTAAAAATATCTAGTATTGACAGGACTCGCAGCAATGGCTTTAAGTTGGATAAATTCAGATTCAGGAAGGATAGGAAAGCATTGGTTTGGTAATAGAGTTGTCGATGAGTGGAACAAACTCCCGAGTACAGTTATAGAGGCTAAAACGTTGTGTAGTTTTAAAAATAGGCTAGATAAATATATGAGTGGGTGCGGGTGGGTGTGAGTTGGACCTGACTAGTTTGGGCTACTAGGTCAGATGCCGTGCTCCTTCCTTAAGTGAATGTAACCTGACCTGGCTGGGTCGGGGCATTGGCTTAAGCTGGTGGGGGACTTGGACCTGCCTCGCATGGGCCAGTAGGCCTGCTGCAGTGTTCCTTCTTTCTTATGTTCTTATGAGGCACGGCCTGACAAGTATAGAATGTCACATGCCACTGATTGTATCATATGTGAGGCCAAAACAGACAATGGTGATAACAAATTTGCCAATGAAGGTATCATATATCATGGATTAATAACAATAAAGCCATCTTTGTCAATAATAGCTACCAATTGCATGCTGAATCAAATACATTGATATATGAGTACTTTTACCTTGTAAATTTATAAAATTTGCTCAATTTCAATGCTCATTTTGTGTTTTCTGTTCATTTCAGTTAAACACAAATGTTTTATGGATCAAGGGCTCAAAGAAAAAGGGATTACATTGTGCCAGAGTTATGTGATGACAGTGACAGTAATGAGGAAGTGGATTCTGCAGATGAATATGAGCCACCACGGCAAGATGCTTCCTCTTCAAGTGAAGATGAACGTGAAGATTTGTCTACTAGAAGGTACAGCAAGGAGAACAAACAAAAGGTGGATATTGACTGTTCTGCAGTCATAAAGAGTTATAATGCCCATATGGGAGGCATAGATAAGAATATGTTGGTGCACCTCTACAAGTCTCCACTCAGAGCAAAACGCTGGTACATGAGGCTGTTTGGATATGTCATTGATCTTTGTTGTGTCAATGGCTGGTTGTTGTACAGGCGTGACTGTGCTGTTCTGAAAGAGAAATACATGAACCTCAAGGATTTCTGGTTTTCCATCTCCCATTCAGCAAGAAAGCCAACCAAAGAGAATCCCAAGGAGCATGAGATCCTCTCCAAGTTGTTCAACTTCACGGTCTTCTTCAATTGAAGAAAATTTCATTCGCTATGGAAAAAGAAATCATGAGGATACAAGATATGATGAAACACTACCTCACTGGCCAGTTTCTACAAAGAGGCTTTCATGTAAACATTGCAACACCAACGACAAAAGGATCTACTCGTCCTTTTCTTGTTCCTTCTGCAAGGTTAATCTATGTCTAAACTCAACCAGAAATTGTTTCGTGGAATTCCATAAGAAACAAGATGCATAAATACCTCTGATAAAAATGTATGTCACAATAAATATAGAAAGGATACTCATTTGGTGCCATATCCATATTTTTGTAACATTTTTGCAATTTTTGTATAATGTCAAATACTATAAATGTGTTAAAATTATTGAAATCAAGTTACTGTGCCTTTGGTTTAACCCAGTTGTTTATTAATAAACCTTAAATGTATACAGTGGACCCTCGGTTAACGAAAAAACTTCATCCCAGAAGCCTGCTCAAGTGCCATTACCGAACGAATTTATTTCCTTAAGAAATAATGTCACGTAGGTTAGTCTATTTCAGACCCCCAAAAATACACTTCCACATGCACTTACAATATTATACTTACATAATTGTACGATTTCCGGGGTATTCGTTAACCGAGGGTCCACTGTATATATATATGCCTTTTATTATCAGTTATTAGTAGCTGTTATGATTCTTTTAGACATGTACCGTTGTCAGGACTTGCATCAAATCTGATGCAAATCTGTCATTTATATTTAACTTTTGTTGGGATTGGCCTCATATTTGATTCCACCAAAAAGGCCATTTTATGGCCAAAAAATAGATAAACTTGAAAAAGGACCACAAATAAATAGGTCTTAGAATTGCTTATATTATCAGAATATGGGTTGCAAATGTTGCAGTTTCTCAACTTTGATTCAAGCCTGGTATAGGGTTAATGCTGAAATGGGAGTCTGTTGTAGACATCATAGGTATGTTAAGAGTGCCTGGGAAAAATGACAATGTCGGCTCTAATTTAATTACTTTATGTGGAGAATAATCCTTTCTCTGTAAGTCATGCTTATCGTAAGAGGCGACTGAAATGCCGGGAGCAAGGGGCTAGTAACCCTCTCTCTCTTGTATAAATTACTAAATCTACAAAGAAAAACTTTAGTTTTACTTTTTAGGTCACCCTGCCTCAGTGGGATATGGCCATTTCGTTGGAAAAAAAAATTTGTAGAAAGAGATTTGGCAATAGGTAATACAGTGGACCCCCAGTTTACGTACTGCTCCAAACTCGAACAATTATGTAAGTGTATTTTTGTAAGTGCTTTTGTAAGTGTATTTTTGGGGGTCTAAAAGGACTAATCTATTTTACATTATTCCTTATGGGAACAAATTCTTTTGGTAACGGCACTTGAACAGCATTCTGAAACGAATTAATTACGTAAACCGGGGTACCACTGTACTTATTTAAAAGAAAAGAAGATAAGTTTACAAGATCTGATGTAGTGTGCAATGACAGCAGTTTTCTAGACTGTTATTTTATTTTTTTATTAACACATTGCCCGTTTCTCACCAAGGCAGGGTGGCCTGAAAAAGAAAAAAACTTTCATCATTCACTCCATCACTGTCTTGCCAGAGACGTGCTTACACTATAGTTATAAAACTGCAACATTAACACCCCTCCTTCAGAGTGCAGACACTGTACTTTCCATCTCCAGGACTCAAGTCCGGCCTTCCAGTTTCCCTGAATCCCTTCATAAATGTTACCTTGCTTACACTCCAACAGCACGTCAAGTCCTAAAAACCATTTGTCTGCATTCACTCCTATCAAATACACTCACGCATACTTGCTGGAAGTCCAAGCCCCACACACAAAACCTCCTTTACCCCCTCCCTCCAACTTTTCCTAGGCCGACCCCTACCCCGCCTTCCCTCCACTACAGATTTATACACTCTTGAAGTCATTCTATTTCGTTCCATCCTCTCTACATGGCCGAACCACCTCAACAACCCCTCCTCAGCCCTCTGGTTAATAGTTTTGGTAATCCCGCACCTCCTAATTTCCAAACTACGAATTCTCTGCATTATATTCACACCACACATTGCCCTCAGACATGACATCTCCACTGCCTCCAGACTTCTCCTTGTTGCAACATTCACCATCCATAAGAGTGTTGGTACTCTCATACATTCCCCTCTTTGCTTCCACGGACAAAGTTCTTTGTCTCCACAGACTTCTAAGTGCACCACTCACCCTTTTTCCCTCATCAATTCTATGATTACCTCATCCTTCATAGACCCATCTGCCAACACGTCCTCTCCCAAATATCTGAATGCATTCACCTCCTCCATACTCTCCCTCCAATCTGATATCCAATCTTTCGTCACCTAATTTTTTTGTTATCCTCATCACCTTACTCTTTCCTATATTCACTTTTAATTTTCTTCTTTTACGTACCCTACCAACCTCTGCAACTTCTCATCAGAATCTCCCAAAAGCACTGTGTCATCAGCAAAGAGCAACTGTTACAACTCCCACTTTGTGTTAGATTCTTTATTTTTTAACCCCACACCTCTTGCCAACACGTGCTCATTCACTTCTCTTACAACCCCATCTATAAATATATTGAACAACCATGGTGACATCACACATCCTTGTCTAAGGCCTACTTTTACTGGGAAATAATCTCCCTCTCTCCTACATACTCTAACATGAGCCTCACTATCCTCATAAAAACTCTCCACTGCTTTCAGTAACCTACCTCCTATTCCATACACCTGCAACATCTGCCACATTGCCTCCCTATCCACCCTGTCATACGCTTTTTCCAAATCCATAAATGCCACTAAAACCTCTTTACCCTTATCTCAATACTGTTCACCTATGTTTCACTGTAAACACTTGGTCTACACACCACCTACCTTTCCTAAAGCCTCCTTGTTCATCTGCTATCCTACTCTCTGTCTTACTCTTAATTCTTTCAATAATAACTCTACCATACACTCTACCAGGTATGCTCAACAGACTTATTCCCCTATAATTTTTACACTCTTTTGTCCCCTTTGCCTTTATGCAAAGAATCTATGCCCGCGCTCTGCCAATCCTTAGGTACCTTACCCTCTTCCATACATTTATTAAATAAAAGCACCAACCACTCCAAAGCTATATCCCCACCTGCTTTTAATATCTCTATCTTTATCCCATCAATCCCAGCTGCCTTACCCCCTTTCATTCTACCCACTGCCTCACGAACTTCCCCCACACTTACAACTGGCTCTTCCTCACTCCTACAAGATGTTATTCCTCCTTGCCCTATACATAAAATCACAGCTTCCCTATCTTCATCAACATTTATCAGTAGATAAAAGGTTGACAGGTAGACTTTTGGAAGTGCATGTTTTTAGAGAGGAAAATGATATGTCAGATCATTATTTTATGGTAGTTAGTGAGAGTAAAAGGCAGATGGAGTACAAGGAGAATGGTGTCAGTGAGCGAGAGAGAGAAATGAAAGTGAATGATTTAAAAAAAAGAAGATAGTGGGAGATAGTAGAAAGGTAAGGTAGAGAAAAGCCATGTGGAGGCTGAAGAAGTTTTGGGTAGATTTGGAACTCATTTGAATGGTGATGTTTGCATGCTGCTGACAGGACAGTTATTGAATAAATGATGGGGAATGTTTCCTTTTCGGTGGAAGATAGTTGGTGTGGTAAAATAATATATTTGCATTAGAAACATTTGTTCTAATAAATTAGATTTAGTATAAAGACTGACTATAGTCTAGTAATCCCATTACACTAAACATTAAACAAGAATCTTTTAACTGGTTCCTATACTTACACTTCTTGGAATTACTGGAAATGGCACACATGATTAGACAGTCACACCATACAAATTTCAGTGAATAATTCTATTTTATTATACATGTAGCACAAGTATTATGCTCTGCTGAAATTAAGATAACCACTTCATCATAAAGTATTGTGAAAATGTGATTTCAAAATCATTACAGACCATTCTTAAAGTTCACTTGTAAAGCAAAAACTTCTGGTACAGTGGAACCTCGGTACTCGAACAGCTCCCTACTCAAACAAAGCTCAGCACTCGACCAAACAAACACGACCTGCCAGAACTTCACTGTAAACTATTTAGTATTTCATAGCATTTTATGGCGTTTTTTTTATATTATTTGTATAAATAAGTCCCCATGGGGTCTACGAAGATTAGAGATAACCAACAAAAAAGAAAATTGGTTGCAAAGAATTTGTTTGATACTCGAAAGGATCAGCACTCGAACAGCCTTCTGGAATTAATTACATTTGAGTACCGAGGTTCCACTGTATTTGCTTGTGCAAAAACTACCTGTAGATAGTTCCAGTGATCATCATTTCCTTGGACCAGTTTCAGACAAGGTCCTGTGATATAGTGTTATCTTACTTTCAACCACTAGTGATTATATAAGAAGACCTTTTTGTGTGTGTAGTGTCTTTAATGTAGATTTGTTTCCAGAGGGTGGATGGTCTGGTGGAACTTCTGAAGACTCCCAATCTAGTCGTTCGTCATCCCGACGAACCAGTGATGCAGCCACCCCTCCTGTAGGCACACCCCATACTTCTACAAAATTTTCAGTTACCCCAAGTACAGTCACTAAGACTATGGCAACAGGAACAGTGTCATTAACGAGCCCTTCTGCCCCCAGCAACACAACTAGTGGCTTTTCCAATCCTGGCTCATCTACAATGTTTCCCTCTAGTACTGTTGGTGGGGGATTTTCTAGTACAGGTCATGGGGGCTCTAACATATTCACATCTAACACAGGAATGAAGTCCAACTCAAATACCACAGCTAACACGATTACTACTACTACCTATAGATCATTTCCTAGCATAAGCACTAGTAGTATCACTAACCCCACAGCAAACACACATACTTTCATTAGTAGCAACATAACTCAGGCTACTACCAATGCCATCAAAACTACCATGACAACTCCATCCTCAGTATCAACTCCAGCCAAAACATCCTTTACCACTGGTAGTGGAGGCAGCAGCACTGGTGGAGGACTTAAGCAAGTGAACAAAGACTCTAAAGGTGAGAGGTTTTTTCCATATATGATATTAAGAGTATTTTATGCAGCATTTAACACCGTTTGAGAATTTTGTATTTATTTTCATTATTTTACATTTGAGTTGAACGTTTTTGTATCTATTACTGATTTCATATATAAAGTATGGAAAATAGGTTGTTAAAAAAGTACAGTTGTTGGGTGAATGGAAATTGGCATAAGGAAAATTCAAGGAAAGTTTGTAAGGATGGTGTGAAAGATGTATTTAAGAGTAATGACTTGAACATCCAGTAGGCATGTGTGAGCATCTTGGATGATAAGTGGAAGTAAAAGGTCCTTGGAATTTAATGTGCTATCGGAGTGTGAGCAGTGGAATATCTATGAAGATGTCTGGGGAAACTGGCAAGTTGTACATGAGTTTG
This sequence comes from Cherax destructor, assembly GCA_009830355.1. Classification (NCBI taxonomy): domain Eukaryota; kingdom Metazoa; phylum Arthropoda; class Malacostraca; order Decapoda; family Parastacidae; genus Cherax; species Cherax destructor. Next base: position 59,779 of record WNWK01004876.1, read on the forward strand.
GAAGCTTGGGAAGTACAATATCAGCACTCCCACACTTGGGCATTGAGATGCTTGGGTGCCTGGATGGCTAGCATCTTCCAGGTATAGTGCATGGAAAAAAGGCCAACATTTTCTTTGGTCAAAATTTAAGCATGAACTAATCCAAACAGATTTAGCCTTTTGGGAATAAATAATTAAGGTGCTGAAAAGCACATTTTTCTTTAGTATTATTATTGTTATAATATCAAAATAAATTGGCAGGAAACTACAACAGTAAAGTGAGCAGCAGTAACAGCGGTGGTGCAGAAGGAGGGAGCAACAGTGGAAAATCTCGGTACTTCATCATCAAAGCTTCTATGTACAAACAGCTGGAAGCATCTCATCATACATCTTTTTGGGCCTTCACTCACAACACGGAAAAGAAAATCATGCAAGCTTTTCAGGTTCGATTTGTAAAGTTTTCTCAATTTTTCCTTCATTTTGACAGGAAACAAGTCAGTGAGCAGTAAGTAGCAAAATGTTGATTAGATTGTTGAGAGGGATGACAAAAGGAAGTATGTAATGTAACCATAGTTATTTTTATTCATAAAGTTGAATTCACAGTCTAAGAGCTGCTATCCTACCTCAGCTCATTTTAAAGCCTGGCTTTATTGAAGGTATGTTAACATCCTATCTGGGATAAGACCCACAGCAGTCAGCTGACACCCAGGTACCTACTTACTGCTAGGTGAGCAGGATGTGCAGTATGCATCGTAAATATGCATGCCCAACAGTATACTTTTAGCAGACTATTTTCCTGACGGGTTTGAGAAGCGCCAGGGCAACTTTTGTATGCTTCATGTCATGGATGTGTACTATAACCCCAAAATCTTGAGTGCCATTAAGCAGTTGTGGGAGGGTATTGACTTTCCTTTCCTCCATAAGTTAGTTTATCAGTGTCTAGAAGACCTTGTCCTTTCACTGTCCAGACCCCCGAAATTAATATTGCTCTCATTATCTACATTTAAAAAAAAAAAATTCTTCTGAAATGCAGTGAAAGGCAATGAAACCAAAAGTATGAAATTTGATGGAAAACTTACAGAATTATGCAGGTTCAAAGTTAGCAGTCTTGGTGCAGTTTATACATTGGCGGTTTTGCCAGTTTAAGTCCCATTTTAAGTCGATTCCATTGCTCCAGTGGACCAAATTCTTAGCTATTTAGCCAGTATGCCTTCCTTTCCAACAATTGAGCACAAGAAACTGCCCATTCAACTACTAGAACTACCCTATGAAGTACACAGAATTTGGTAATTTGGCCAATTTTACACAAAATTCAAAAACTTTCAATTTCAAAATAAGAGTTCAAAATAAATAATGTAGACATTGCAGGCACTAAAACAATATTTCATCTGTTCATTAATCATATCCCCAGACCTCTCCTATATTGCACTTGCCTTCCATTTTGAACTCATAATCACACAAAACAATCAAAGTTTTACCCTATTTCCTGAGTAATAAAATATAACCAGGAATGATTGGTCATGGTTTACGGCATCCCAATAATTGAATAAGAACTATTAAAAACCTGTGAAATAGACTGGGGGTGTAGAGGGCCTTACCCATTCTCAGAAAAATCAGCATAAATAAAATATTTTTGTTACTCTGAAGCCAATTTCAAGCTACTATTGTAAACCAAACACAAGGTCAGGGTTTTGCTTTACCCATCATGCACCAAGTAGGGCAGTTTATTTTTATATTGTGCACATTCACTGCACAGACACTGCTTACAGTTTATCTGAGGAAGCTGTGCTCAAAACGTAGATCTACATGAGGGACCCCTGGATTCAATAACATAGAGCTAAGTGACGGACTCTGTCTCCCAAGACTATGCACAATGTCCGGTCTTGTCCCCTTTCCCGATCTCCATGACCAAAAATAAATAACAAAAAAGGCACAATACCGTGACTGGAACAATACACACACAACCCGCACATATAAAAGAAAGGAGCTTACGACGATGTTTCGGTCCGACTTGGACCATTTACAAAGTCACACTAACACACAGAGACGGGGGAAGGGGTATTTATAGGCAGGCCAATCTTGCTGTTTGTTCAGATTCATTTACATTTTTTCCCTGTCCTCTTCTATTATTATTATTTTCATCAGTTTTACATCATCAGCAAACAGGGATACATCTAATTCAGTCCCATTTAGAATATCATTCACATAAACCAGAAACAGTGCTTGCTCTAATACCGATTCTCACGACACTCCACTTGTTACAATTTCGCATTCTGACATCTTTTCCTAAACAATCATGCTTTGCTGCCTTCTTCTTGAGCTACTCCTCAATCCACCAGAGCACATTGCCTGTTATTCCTGTCTGCACCTCAAGTTTTTACCCCAGTCTCTTGTAGGTACTATGGATTAACTGAGAAAGGAGTCAGAAATTTACATCTTGATGTACAGAAATATGGTACACATTTAAGTAGGTAAACTAGGTCATTAATGTACATGTTAGTTGATCACTTAATATGAAGATTTCTATTTGATGGCCATCTTTTGCTTAGAAATACATATATACCCTTTGTAAATTTACTTCCTTTATAGAATTGAATACTAGTTACATGTATTTGACACAGTTTAGTACCCTTGGAAAAATTAATAACTTATTATGTTATATTTTTTCTTCCTACTGCACAAGTTTTATTGTGCTAGCTTGAGTATATACTAAATATTATCTAGTAGCCAAATTAATAGAATGCTTGGTTTTATACAGGGCGTGTCCAGGAATTGCCTAGGAGGGAAGGGAGGGTCATCCTTGTCTGTACCATGGGAGGGGTTAGAGCTGACCATGTGCACTGCACACAAAGTGGTGCACTACATATGCTATGATGCAATGCAAATATTCCAAATATTGTTAAATATCACTTCTCTGGTTTCTCTTTGTGTTTGTAATAAAGTGTAGTTAAATCATTAACTAAATTATTGCCAATTTGAGATCATTGCTTCACATTGACATCATTGTTGCCTGGGTTTGGATACCTTTCTTTATGGCTAGAAATAAGCAAGTGCCTGAGTTCAGCCAAGTAGCTGAATTCAGTATTGACCGAAAGTTCTTAATAGTTCAAGTTTTTACACTTTATTATGAAAAGAATAAAAGAGTATGCTGTGTTAGAAGACTGGGAATATAATACTTTTATCCCTTACACTCTAAAACCATCAGTTATGTACCATGTATATGAAGATTGACTAAAAAGTAATGAATTTTTTTTTGTTTTTTAATTTTTCAGACTGGCCCTGTCATTTTAGTTTTTACTTTGCATAGAGGAGGACAGTTTAATGGCTATGCTCGCTTTACAGGCGAGAAAACAGATGATAAATGCCCAGATATTACTAATGTTGGTCCCACACTTGGTCCACTTTACAAGGTAAGCTGTTTTGGTCTCTTATTCTGTACTAACTTATTTAATACCTTCATTATTTCTATCGTAATAGTTTTCTAGTTGCTGTTATACAGTATACCTGAGTCCATGAAAAAGTAATGGACTTAGGACTTATGTTTCTGGGCCCACTTTTTATTTTACTTTGTCACCTTTCCATTCAAGTATGCATTTTTTCCCGAGAAAACACCTCAAAGTTGCTATTTTAAACCAAATACTACAAGGTCAGAATTTAGTTTTTCCCCGTTGTGCACTGTGTGGAGCAGGATTATTTTTTATATAGTGCACATTAACTGCTTAGATGCATTCTCTCATGTCTAAGTCAAAATTTACTGCTCATAGATCATCTGAGGAAGCTGAGCTCAAAGCATAGAGTTACATAAGCAATCCTGGCATCAGTAACATAGATATATGGACAAAACAGTGAAAGGGTTTAGTGTAATTACACATGAAAAGTGATGTGGAAACTTGTTGAAGTAATGTTTGCTTTTGGTGTAAAGTTAACAATGCAGATGCCATCAGCTACTTCAGAAGTGCATGGAACAAAGTGCCTTAGTTAACACAAAATTGCAGGCTGGGAAAATTTTGGCCTAGATTGGTGAATAATTTCACAGATTTTTCCTCAGTTGAGAGCAAGGTGCTGGAAATTGCTTAGCTGGCAAGGAGATTGTGAGGTGAGGGTTTTGAAGATATGCAGAAAGATGTGAATGAGCTCTTGGAAGACAAGGAAGAAAAAAGTCCTGAGGAAATATCCTCAGAGCTTAATTCCCAGATGCAAAGGAGAAGGATAACAAAAGGAAGAACATTAAGAATAACAGTTAGTGTTGCAACAGTTACATGAGCATTTCCATATTATTGGTAAAGTTGCAGGGCTTTTTTTTTTTCACTGAAGAGTACCCTGACAAAGCTAAAAGCACTGCTCTAAAATGGGGTCTGGAGCAGCTGATTCCTTACCATCAGCTGCATAAGGTATAGCAAGGTAAATCAGACCAAAGTTGCATTGGGAAATTCCTCAATACTACAGTACAACCATTAACATTAGTGTAAGAACCTCAGCCATCCACCTTAACAAACGATCCACAACCTTCTGCCTCCGCCCAGTAGGGCCACACCATATATCTCCACTCCTTTCAAAATCATCAATATACGATGGAAATAAATGGTATAAAATACCGACACAATGGAAAAATAAACACATAAGCAGTATAATGTGATCCTTTATTGACAACGTTTCGCCCACGCAGTGGGCTTTATCGAGTCACAGACAGATCTGTCTGTGACTCGATGAAGCCCACTGCGTGGGCGAAACATTGTCAATAAAGGATCACATTATACTGCTTATGTGTTTATTTTTCCATCATCAATATACACCAGCAACCAGAATTCAAGATTAGAAATATTATTTATGTAATCTTTGTAGCCATTACTATTGTATTAAACATAACATCACTATATCCCGCTACAATTACACTTATCATTTTATAAGATAAATGATAGACCCCTAAAAATAATTTACTTGCCATTTTTTCCTATATGTATTTCATTCTATTTTACACGATTTTTTAATTAGACACCATTTTCATAAACGTAATTGCCATCTTCAATAACACTCAACTGTACTTTCAAGATATTCATTAAGTTAGGATGCTTAATGTATTTAGAATTTAAAGCATTACTGAATTGCAACATTATACATTATTTTTTTTTCTTGTACCATTACAGATCGAGTGGGTGAAAAAGTGGAACATAGGTTTTCACCAGACTCGAAGACTGTACAACCCCTACAATGACAACATGCAAGTTCACATGAGCAGGGATGGGCAGGTAGGTATTCTGAGTCTAGACAGTATAACATGCATAAGATCAATGAGTGAAGGCCATGATAATCATGAACAATTGTAATAAAAAAAAGGAGGCAAGATAAATGGTCTCCTTCAAGAATTGCTTCCCATGGGAAAGTGGGGCAGAATTCTTCCTCCATAAGCCATGCGTGTCGTAAGAGGCGACTAAAATGCTGGGAGCAAGGGACTAGTAACCCCTTCTCCTGTATAAATTACTAAATGTAAAAAAAAGAAAGACTTGTTTTTCTTTTTGGGGTCACCCTGCTTTGGTGGGATACGGTTAGTTTGTTAAAAAAAAAAATTGTGCGGTTTGGAATATGAGAGAATGGTTATAATAAATGTTGGTACCTGACAGTGAGAGAAGTGTAGAGGAGAGAGATTCTGTGAGGTGCTAAGTGAATGTTTTAAGGAATTTGCAAACAAATGAGTCAGAATAATTCTGGGAGACCTTGATACTAAAGTGGGAAATGCTGTTGTAGCAAATTATTAACTAGAATGAATACAATTTTCAGACTCATTCAGTGAGCCATATCACAGTACTCATGGGTACTGAAGATAGGGAATTATATGTGTAACATTTGGATATCTTTATTTGTCTTCAAAAAAAGATATCCGGATGTTGAACAAATGTCTAATTCTTCAGTTTGTCAATGTTGTATATCATTGTTGTAATGATGCTAAAGATACAGCCATAAGTTATTTAAATAATAATGAAATTTAATAGTATATATATGCATGAAAACAATAAATTGTACTGAATTTTAAATAACTTATTTATGCTCCTCTACTAAAATTATTTCCTGTGAATACTTTTCATTACCTTCCATTTTACAAGAATGTTGAATACAATTATAAATTATTTTTTTAATTGCAGGAAGTGGAAGCAAGCATTGGAGAACAACTGATACGACTTTGGGATAAGAATAGTGGGGGAAGCAACAGTAATGGTGGGGGCAACTATAAAGGTTCTAATACATATATGGTGGGTAGTGGTGGTCCTCCTATGATGCATGACCCTCAGGGTCCACCTCCACCTCGACATCCTCTCCACCCCTCACATATTGGAGCAGTTCATTCGCCCTTTCATCATCCCTTTGGAAGAAACTATGGAAATGGATATGGGTATAGTGGCAACAGTAGTGGTAGTGGTGGGAATACCAGTGGTGGTGGCAGTGGAGGGGGTGGTAGTGGGAGTGGAGGAGGAGGAGGAGGTGGGGGAGGAGGAGGAGGATACCGGGGTGGCTACAGAGGGGGGTACAGGCGCTAGAGTAGTAGGTAGATAAGGTACTCAAAACAGCTTTAAAAACTTTATATACACTAGAACTATCAAGATTTGCACCCTTGTGCAAAATACTGGTAGTTTTCATAGTAAAGAATGTCTTTACTGCATCTAGAAATATGCTAGGGTGTTGAAATAAATTTGTTCAATTATAAATTGGTATACTCATTATTTTAATACTTTACTCGGCTGTTTAGTAAAAAGACAAAACTAGTTAATTATTCTTCATCTTACAAGATAAACATAACATTTTCAGGGCTTGGAATAATTTTAATTTGTTTATAAATTTATAATATATGCAAAAATGTTTAGTAACTGAACTTCACTCTACTCTCTTCCCTATCAGTGTGTTTCTTGCCTATCTTCATCTAATCTCTCTCCCTTGTTTAGTGTCAAAAATGAATGATGCCATAATCAGAAATCTCCACATGGGGTATATTACACATTTACTTTTTGTGACGATCTGTGTGCTTTCTTTAACCCTTAAACAGTCCAAACGTATATATACATTAGTACTGCTACTGCCCCAAACGTATATTTACGTTTTATTTTTCCTGCCTCCAAATTTGGCACGATTGGCCTGAGATGCCTGGTCAGCATAGAATGGGTCTTAACACTCGGTGTGCGCCATATTAAAAAAATCTGGGACCACTTAGTACCTTGTGGGACCACCAGTTAAATTGAACACCAGCTAGAACAAACAGCACGGCAAACACCAAGGATTCACTGATGTCATGTCATATTAACACCCCTTTTAAGTGAAAGTGATGTCGGCAGGCTGGCTGCCTGCCTGGCCACCTGGCTGGCAAGTTGGGTACCTGATTTGCTGTCTATCTCCATCTGTCTGTCTGTATCTATCTGTCTCTTTGTCTCTATCTCGCACGAACACATACGTAAATACAATTATACAGTGGACCCTCGGTTTTCGTTCACCTCCAAACTCGAACAATTATGTAAGTGTATTTTCGTAAGTGCTTTTGTAAGTGTATTTTTGGGGGTCTGAAATGACTAATCTAATTAACATTTGTCCTTATGGGAACAAATTCGTTCGGTAACAGCACTCAGACAGCATTCTGGAAACAATTTTCAACAAAAACCGAGGGTCCACTGTACATATGTAGTGTAAATTACCTAGGATAACTAAAAAAATCAAGACAAAGTGATATAATGTGCTTGTGATCTGCATAATACCAGTTGGTTCATGAGCTACTCTGAGACAAGCAGACAGAAAGGAGACGACACACAGGCAGACAGAAAGACAGACACACAGACAGGTTTGCCTAACAAATAAAGGGAAGCAGCGTAAGCTCATCAAATGTCATCACTGTAATTACTGGACTGATTAGAAAAGATAAGACTACCCTCACCCCTCATCAAATGTCACCAGTCATCATTAGTGGAGATAAGATGAGATAAGGCAGTGACACACATCTTACATAATGCTTCAAGGGAACATTATTATTATTATGCACTATCATTATTATTATTATTATTATTATTTTTATGCAATATCATTATTATTATTATTTGAGTACAATTTCAGTACCTAATATTAGTGTCAGAACAAAGATTGGCTATGAAATCACAAGAACTACTATAAATTGTAATTTTTCTTTTTCTTTTAACACGTCGGCCGTTTCCCATCGAAGTGGGGTGGCCCAAAATGAAAAACGAAAGTTTCCCATTTTACATTTAGTAATACATGTATATACAGGAGAAGGGGTTACTAGCCCCTTGCTCCCAGCATTTTAGTCGCCTCTTACGACACGCATGGCTTACGGAGGAAGAATTCTGTTCCACTTCCCCATGGAGATAAATTGTAATTATCAAAACAAAAATTATATAAAATAATAAAAAAAAAAGAGAAAAAAAGGTATATCAGCAACAATTCTGCAAGCAGCAGGACTCCTGTTGCTGTCAGGTCTCGGTAGGTACTGACCCTAAAAAATGTTTTTTTATCTTATAACACTTAAAAAAATGTGCTCTTTATTTCTATATAAAAAAAAAAAACAATATTCGTGGCACTGAGCGAGTGAACGTATATACGTTTGGACCATTTAAAGGTTAAACTTGATATGCATTTTCTGTAAATTATTCTAGTTTTTTTACACCTTATCATTTTCTAACATGATAGAATGACCCAAAGGAGGAAGAACTATTTGCCATCACTTCTTTTCTAACTGTCTGTTCAGAAGTACACACATTACAATGCCGAAGATGTTCTGAAACTCGACATCCTCACATACTGGTTACGAGGATATGTAATGCAGAGCATCCTTTATTTAACCCTTTGGGGGTCGCAAGGCCCTCTCCGAAACTCGTTCTCAGGGTCGCAAATTTTTCGGAAAAAAAAAATTATTTTTTCTTATGAAATGAGAGAGAATATTTTTCCGATCATAACGCCACCAAAATTATGAAATTTGATGGAAAACTAACGGAATTATGCTCTCGCGAAGTTAGCGGTATCAATGACATTTACGCATCGACGATTTCGCCCACTTTGAGCCCTATTTTCGGCAAATTCCAATGTTTCAGTCTACTAAAATTATAGCTATTTCGCTAGAATTCCATTTGTTCTATCAATTGAGTATAAGAAACTGCCAATTTACCGATTTGAACTACCCAATAAGGTGGTCAGAAATTTGCAATTTGGCCAATTTCACACAAATTTAAAAAAATGCTAATTTCAAAATAGGGTCCAGAATAAACAAGACAAACACTCCTGGCACTAAAATAACATATTATCTGTTCATTAGTCATGTCTCCAGGTCCCTCTTACATTACTTTTGCTTTTCATTTTGAATTTTTATTCTCACAAAAAATAGATTTACTGCTTTGTATACAACTGCATCATTGTAAAAATGGTATACATAATATCAGCGCACTTGTGCAAGAATATTAGACTACCCAGTTGATGTGTATTGGACGCATGGCATGATTTGTTTACTCTTGAACATCAGCAAAAATCGAACATTTTCGCTACTTTGCACTCAGTTTCAAGGTACTTGTCATCGTGAAACCAGTCAAAATTATCTCTATTTCTGTAAAATATCATCCATTCTATCGAATGAGACTAAGAAAACGAGTATACAAGCATAAATACTATACAGTGGTCCCTCGGTTTTCGTGCATCTCCAAACTCAAAAATTTATGTAAGTGTATTTTCGTAAGTGCTGTTGCATGTGTATTTTTGGGGGTCTGAAATAGACTAACCTACGTGACATTATTTCTTAAGGAAGTAAATTCGTTCGGTAATGGCACTTAAGCAGCATTCTGGAACGAATTTTCGGCGAAAACCGAGGGACCACTGTACAAAAATAGACTGCAAAGTCGCTGTTTTAAACCAAAAACACTGTCAGAGTTTTTTTCCTCATTTTGCAGTGTTTAGTGCAGGATTTTGTTTATACTGCGCACACTGATCGCACAGACCCATTCTCACATCTAGGCCTACCAGCCTATTTCCACTTGATTTGAGGGCACCAGAATTTAGGCGTACTAGTACGACGAAAACCCTGGTGCATAAGCCATACTAGTATAGCCGAAACCCCGAAAGGGTTAAAGTAACATTTCTCCCAGGACTGAGATGTACATATGATTTGATAAAACTTCACCTTGACCGAAATTTTGTCTGAAATAGACTTACTCTGCATTACATGTCTTTATACACACTTGTCAACTTGTTGCTGCAGTCACCATCCTCATCACATTCATTTGCTGAATCTATCTGTGATAATGTCTCTCTCCTCCAAGTTTTTGCCCATTATACATATTGTATGAACTTTCCATATTTTATATGTGCTCTAATCACTGTAATGAGACTCACTGATCTATTCCTTTGCCTTATTTTATACTTGTAATAATTTACAAAATTATTCTTCTTTCTTTCAACGTACCGGCTGTATCCCACCGAAGCAGGGTGGCCCAGAAAGAAAAACAAAAGTTTCACTTCTTAACTTTAGTAATATATACAGGAGAAGGAGTTACTAGCCTCTTGCTCCCGATTTACAGAATTCTACCCATGTATTTTGGTAAAAATTTTCTTACACGCAAACTCGTCTCTTTATTTCCTAATCTGAATGGACTCTTGATTCCTACAAATCTGTACAATTTCAACTACATTTTCAGCAGATTCTTTCTTTCTTTCAACACGTCGGCCGTTTCCCACCAAGGCAGGGTGGCCCAAAAGGAAAAACAAACGTTTCTCCTTTTACATTTAGTACTGTAATATATTCAGGAGAAGGGGTTACTAGCCCCTTGCTCCCAGCATTTTAGGCGCCTCTTACGACACGCATGGTTTATGGAGGAAGAATTCTGTTCCACTTCCCCATGGAGATAAGAGGAAATATGAACAAGAACTAGTAAGAAAATAGAAGAAAACCCAGAGGGGTGTGTATATATATGCTTGTACATAAATGTGTAGTGTGACCTAAGTGTAAGTAGAAGTAACAAGATGTACCTGAAATCTTGCATGTTTATGAGACAGAAAAATGACACCAGCTATCCTACCATCATGTAAAACAATTACAGGCTTTCGTTTTACACTCACTTGCCAGGACGGTAGTACCTCCCTAGGCGGTTGCTGTCTACCAACCTACTACCTAGGATTTTCAGCAGATATTTAAATAAAAAAGTGTAATAAACCCTCGTCAATGGTGCAAACAAACCCACATGGAGAAAATAAAACAGAAGGTAAGGGGAGTGTACTATATATTTTAGCCGCACACAGAAGCCCAAATATATAGTTGTACTCTTTCCTCCTGGTTTTTTCTCTTTTTCAGTTTATTTGTTCTATTTAACAGATATATACATCGTATACTATTGATTTACACACAAATAATTTGAAGCAAACTTTATTTTGCAGGCATCACAAACATTAATACGTACGTGATGGCCTCTCAATAACAAATACAGTTGATTCTTGAATTACGCAGGGGTTAGGGGTGCTGACCCTTCGTGCAGTTGAAAATCTGCATATAACTTTTGACTCCTCAAAACTTAACCCTTTCACTGTCGAGACCCCTGATCCTGAAAAATAAAATACGTAAAAAAAAATATTTTTTTCTTATGAAATGATAGAGAATCTTTTCACAATGGTAATGACACCAAAAGTACGAAATTTGATGAAAAACTTAGGAATTACGCTCTCGCAAAGTAAGCGATCTTGGCGATATTTACGCATTTGCGATTTTGCCCAATTTGAGCCCTATTTTCGGCCAATTCCATTGTTCAAGTCGACCAAACTCAGTGATTTCGCTAGAACTCCATTTGTTCTATTGATTGAATACTAGAAATTGCTCATTTACTGATTTCAACTACCCAGTAAAGTGATCAGAAATTGGTAATTTGGCCAATTTCATGCACAATTCAAGTAAGGCCAATTTCAAAATAGAGGCCAGAATGAACAATGCAGACATTACTAGCACTAAAATAACATCTCTGTTCATTAGTGTAGTTGTTCATTAGTCACGTCTCCAGGCCTCTTATATTATGCTTGCTTTCCATTTTGAATTTTTATTCACACAAAAAATAGAAGATTTATTGTTATACATACTACTTCATTATTGTAAAAATGGTATAAATAATATCAGCGCACTTGTGAAAGAATATCAGACTCTCCAGTTGACGTGTATTGGACGCGTGGCGTGATTTGTTTACTCTTAAACATCGGCAAAAATCAAATATTTCTGCTACTTTCAAGGTACTTTTAGTCCAAAAACCATTCAAAATCATCTCTATTTCTGTAATATATCTTGCATTCTATCAAATGAGACCAAGAAAACGAGAATTCTACTATAAATACTATACAAAAATACACCGCAAAGTCAGTTTTAAACCAAAAATACGGTCGGAGTGTTTTTTTTCTCATTATGCACTGTATGCTGCAGGATTTTTTTTATACTGCGCACACTGATCACTCAGACCCATTATCTCATATGTAGGTCTACCAGCTTTCTCCCGCTAGATTTGAAGCCACTAGAATTTTGGCGTAGTACTATGGCACCAACTCTGGCTTGTAAACCATAGTACTACAGCACCAACAGTGAAAGGGTTAATTACTGATAGCCTACTGTTGACCAGAAGCCTTACCAATAACACAAACAATCGATTAACACATTATTTGTGTATGTATTATACGTACACTGTATTTTTACAATAAAGTAAGCTAGAGAAAAGAAAATGTTCTTAAGAAAATCATAAGGAATAGAAAATGCATTTACAGTAATGTACTGTATTTATTGATACTGTAAGTTTGTTGTCTGTTTACAAGATGAATCATCTGTTTGTCAGTACAGTGGAATCTCGGCTTACGAGTTTAATCCGTTCTGTGACCTTGCTCGTATCCCGATCAGCTCGAATGCTGAGTCAATTTTCTTCATTTAAATTAATTGAAATGGCATTAATCCGTTCCAGCGGAATTCTTGCTCTCAGAGGCAGGAAAAATACACTTCTATATAACGCTAATATCAACTCTACGGCTTATTTATCTATCATAATTGATCTAATATGACATAATAAACAATATAAATAACATAGAAACCTGATACATACTCTAGAATTAATAAATGTCATTACGTATGTGACTACGTAGTGGAGGCGGCGGCGGAGAGTTTGTTTGGAGACAGGACAAAATACTCCTTCAATATGACGCTAATATAAACTACGGCTTATTTATCTATCACAATTGATCTAATATGACATAATAAACAATATAAATAACATAGAAACCTGTTATTTACTCTAAAATGAATAAATTATGTCATTATGTGACAAGTGGAGGTGGCCATTCCCACTCCCGCATTGTTGTGATATTCACTACCATCTAGTGATGGCCTCTCAAACCTCACTTGTTATTATAGTACGTATTATTATTATTATATTATATTATTATATATTACGTATTATATTATTATTATTATAGTATTATTCATTATTATTACTAATATTATTATTATTATTATTATTACGTATTAATTTAGGGAACTGGAGCACAGATACAATTCCCTAGATCAAGAGCCAAACCTCCCTTGAGGGGGAAACTCGCATCCTAAAATTTTGCTCGTATCCAGAAACAAAAAATCGGCCTAGCGACTGCTCGTATCCTGAAAAACTCGTGTGGTGGGGCACTCGTAAGCTGAGGTTCCACTGTACCTACATTAGTATTGTCTTGTATGATACAAAACACTGTAGATGTTATGCGTATCACTAACACTAAACATCAAAAAAGAAAAGATAATGTGAAAAAGAAATTTGTATTTACTTTTGATTTAATATTGCATCTTACATGTTTTTACATTTCTCTCGACTGTGAATGGAACATGTACAATCTGTAATGGTAATAATAATATATTATTATTATTATTATTGTTGTTATATATTATTATTATATATTGTTAATATATTATTATATTAAATGTACTACAGTATTATATTATTTGCCAGGAGGAAGGGGCTAGTAACCCTTTTTCCTGTATAAATTACTAAATTTCAAAAGAAAAACTTTTGTTTTTTCTTTTAGGTCACCCTGCCCTTGGTGGAATACAGCCAGTTTGTTAAACAAAAAAATATTATTGACCCTTGCGGGTTTAGCACTTAGTTATGATTATAATAACTATTATTATTATTATTATTATTATTATTATTGAATCTTTACCTTTGTTTGCATTTTTCTCAACTACGAATGGAACATGTATGATCTGTAATTATTTGATAAATTTTAACTTTTTATAATAGATTTGTGTATATTTTATGGTAGTAAATGATAAACTAGACTAGTTTCTACGAATATTTCATACATTCATGACATACCTAACTTTTTCTTAATTTTTTCGGTCGCAAATCTCCAAAAAAAAATTCACTATACAGTGGTTCCTCGGTTTTCGTGCATCTCCAAACTTGAACATTTATGTAAGTGTATTTTTGGGGGTCTGAAATAGACTAACCTACGTGACATTATTTCTTAAGGAAGTAAATTCGTTCGGTAATGGCACTTGAGCAGCATTCTGGAACGAATTTTCGGCGAAAACCGAGGGACCACTGTATACGTATTTAAAAAATTCACGTGTAAGTGGACCCACGCACTTCAAACCTGTGTTTGTTCAAGGGTCAACTGTACAGTTGAACTCCAGAATTCATGTGCTTCAATAATATAAGTGATTCAGTTATACATTTTCAGTGATGGCTATTATGCAGATAGCTTTGGTTATTCATAATATTTCTTGGTATCCATTGTCTTTTGATTATAATAATACAGTAGTACCTTGGTACTCAAACTTAATTCATTCCAGAAGGCTGTTCGAGTACCGAACGAATTTTTCCCATAAGGAATAATTAATAATAATTTTTCATCTCTATTGGGACTCTAACCAATTTTCTTTTTGGTTAGCTGTTATCACTAATCATCTTAGCCCCATGGTGACTTATTTACGTATACAAATAATATAAAAAAAACACCAAAAAATGTGAAGAAACACAAAATAGTTTACAGTGAAGTTCAGCGAAGTTTTGCACTGAGTGACGGCTGCGGGGAGAGTGACGCACATTGTTTGGTCGAGTGCTGAGCAAACGGTCAACTACTGAGTGATTTTTTTTACCAAACAAAACGTTCAAATACTGAATTGTTTGAGTTTGGAGCTGCTCGAGCACCGAGGTACTACCGTAATTGTCTTTTTGCCTGATGCATGATATCTAAATTGATAACAAACATTAGGATTTAATTTAAACTGCTCAATTTTTCTTATGATTGTCAGTATTAAGCAGAATAAAGCAGCACTGAAAGACATGGCCAGAAAACACTTCATTAATTCACACATGCAAAATTTCCTGTCATCCATGGCTTCATGAATCACATCACCTCATGGAATTTAATGTTGTACATATACCTTGGAAACTCGTGCTCTTTTTTTTTTTTTTTCTTATTTAAAGTACTGTAGTAAGAATTTCATCTGTTCCCATTCACACTTCTTGCATTTGATTATGAATATTTGTAAGAGCTATCTTCATTTCGTTTGGTATTTGATACCATGTTTAAAAATTTGTTATTGCTACACTCCTTGTCTCTCTCATTTTTTATTTACTGGTGATTCAATTCAGATCTTAGATATTTATTCGTATAATTGAAATGTTATATTTTATATAGGCACTGTATACAATAAAAGTTCAATTTAGTTAAAATGAAACAAGTAAAGAAGCTAGGTTTATGTGGATTATTACTTCCACATATCTATATCATGTGATGTATTTTGCACATTCAGAGCAATGTAGATATGTCAAATAGTCAAATAGTATTTCTCATACATGTACTGTACTTATATTTTTCATCAAAAAAACAAAAATTTCTTAGGAATAACGTCTCCTTTCTGTTGATTGTCGTATTTCTGCCTTGTAATCCAAAAACTTGCTGTCATGAAAAAAATTAGGGTTAACCTCAATTGAAGATGCTTTTTATATAGTTTTGTATTTATTTATTATTTACACTTTCTTGTTGTATATGAAATTTTAACCTAAAACTGAACTACAAGTTCTGATAACCCCCTCAGCTCAACACACTAACACTAGGATCATTACCTTCTCATTCAGTTAGTCAGAAATAAGTCAATTTCTAACCGGATAGTTTCTCAAAAAGTATTTGTCAAAAAATAGGCTCAAGAATTGATTGTAAATCTTTCTTCTTCTTTCAACATTTCCCACCGAGGCATGGTGGCCCAAAAGGAAAAACAAAAGTTTCTCCTTTTACATTTAGTAATATATACAGGAGAAGGGGTTACTAGCCCCTTGCTCCCGGCATTGATTGTAAATACCATATACAAATAATTTAAAGTATTTTTTCCAAATGGCATTACAGCCTTTTTTTTTCCCCTCCACCTAGTAATAGCAGGATTTATAATGGTTTACTTGTTTTGTGAATATCAGACAGAGGGTTCAAGTTTCCACCAGTCCTTGCAATGAATGACTCTCATCTCTAGTGCTTCACATAAAAACATTGTACTGTACACTCACTTTTTCATCCACCTTTCCTTCCTGTTTAAAGATATCTAATTAACTAATTTCATTGTCCCTTATTCATTTGCCTCAAATTAGTTTCATTGATTTAATTAAGAAGTTTATGATATAATGTGGGCTTTTGATTTCCTTGTACGTATTTTTATCATTAATATAGTGTCCCTTCACTTTGATCCTGGTGAAAGCTCTTCATCCAATGACTTAAAGCTAGCCTTTCCTTTCTTGGATCAAATGTGTTTACTTCCCACTTCCCACCTGCTGTAGGTTCAAGGCTGAGTGGTATATATTAATGTGGGCTTTGATGTGTACCAGAAAATTTGTTGTTAGTCGATTGTTTGGTGCTTGGAACCTATTCTCCAATTAGAAAACTGTAAAATAGATTAATGCAATCCCAAGCCATAATAGCCTATATATTTTTTTCTTTTTTAACATGTTGGCTGTCTCCCACTGAGGCAGGGTGACCCAAAAAAGAAACACTTTCACTATCATTCACACTATCACTGTCATGCCCACAGACCACTACCCAACCTTTCTCATAACAAATCTCGGAAAATTACCACTAGAGACTACTAAAGTTACCTTCAGACTACATAATGAGACAGCTATAAATAACTTTATAACAGCTATGACAAACACTGACTGGCAAACAGAAATAGACAACTTCCCAGATACTGACTTATGTATTAATAATTTTCTTAAAAAGACCCAATACCTCTATAATAAGCATTGCCCTAAAAAAACTAAACAAATCACAACTAAAAGATTAAATAGTCCCTGGCTAACCCCCAGCATACTCAAATCCATTAATATAAAGCACCTATATGAAAAACAGTACAGAATGGGTCAAATAACAAGAGAACAAACAAAACGCTACTCATCAAACCTAACGAGTCTGATAAGAAGGACAAAAAAATTGTACTATGAGAACAGATTACATAACTTAAAAGGTGATATAAAAAAGACCTGGAAAACCCTATCTGAAATTCTAGGAACTAAAAAGATATCCACAAACAGAACAATCAAGCTAACAAAACCAGATGAACCCCTACTCCCACCTATTGAAACAGCAAACAAACTCAATGATTTCTTCTCCACCATAGGTAAAAAGCTGGCAAGCAAAATCCCAAGTTCAAATACTCCACCTAATGACTATCTCACTGGCACCTATCTGAACACACTATTCCTAGCCCCAACCAACCCAATAGAAGTTTCACTTATAATCAACACATAAAAAACAAAGCAGGTGACCTAAATAACTTACCACCTTTTATATACAAAAAAGCCTCTCAAGTTCTCTCACCAATTATTGCAACACTCTTTAACAAATCCATTGAATCCTCTACCTTCCCATCAATACTTGGTTTCGCGCTTCTATTTGATTATAATAATAATAATAATAATAATAATAATAATCCCATCAATACTCAAAATAGCGAGGGTCACCCCAATACATAAAGGAGGAGATCAAACAGACCTGAATAACTACAGGCCGATATCTAACTTACCCCTTCTCTCCAAAATCTTTGAAAAACTAATTCATAGACAAATATATTCCTACCTCACCTCCAACAACGTACTCAACCACTGTCAATTTGGATTCAGGCCTAATAAAAATACAAATGATGCCATTATACACATGTTAGAAATAATTTACACCGCCCTTGAGAAAAAAGAAATCCCAGTGGGAATCTTCATTGATTTACGTAAAGCTTTTGATACAGTTGACCATGATCTGTTACACCTAAAATTATCACACTATGGTATAAGAGGACACTCCCTCAACTACCTAAAATCATACCTTAGCAACAGAAACCAATATGTGTACACAAATGGAGCTAGCTCCACCGCGCAAACTATTACCGTAGGTGTCCCACAGGAAAGTGTTCTTGGCCCACTACTCTTTCTCATTTACATTAACGACCTACCAAATGCATCTCAACTACTCAAACCCATACTTTTTGCAGATGACACTACATACGTTATCTCGCACCCAAGCCCAGACATACTAGCCAACACTGCAAATACTGAATTGCAGAAAATATCTACCTGGATGATGACCAACAAACTTACTCTCAATATTGATAAAACCTATTTTATCCAGTTTGGGAACAGAGCTACAAACGCACCACTTAACATAACGATAAACGGGTCCCCTATCACAAAACTCACAGAGGGAAAATTCTTAGGAATCCATCTTGACAGTGGCCTCAAATTTCAGACACATATACAACAAATTTCCACGAAAGTCTCAAAGACCGTGGGAATACTATCCAAGATACGGTACTATGTTCCACAACCAGCTCTCCTTAACCTATATCACTCACTCATTTACCCCTACCTCACCTATGGAATCTGCGCATGGGGCTCTACATCAATAACTCATCTCAGACCACTAATAACACAACAAAAGGCAGCAGTTAGAATGATAACAAATTCACACTCCAGACAACATACTCCACCAATATTCAAAAACCTAAACTTACTCACCATACAAGACATCCATACTTTTTACTGTGCCTATTACATACATAGAACACTCTATGCAAATATTAACCCACCACTCAAACTTCTCCTTACCAATTTTAACAGGACACATGACCATAACACTAGACACAGATCACTCCTCGATGTTCCCCGTGTCCATCTAACACTATGTAAAAACTCAATGCATATAAAAGGCACGTAAATTTGGAATTCATTACCTGTCATTGCCAAAGAAACCCTGCCTGTACCCCAATTCAAAACGATGCTAAAAAACCACCACCTCACCCAAAGCTAAATGCTCAATATCAAACATTCCCAACAAAGTAGAATAATCACTTAATGTAAAAACCTGACTAATCACTTAAATGTAAAAACCTGTTATGAATAATACATACTAAGCTAATTATTTCCATAACATTTACATTATAATGACCACGTAAACTGTAACTGCAATGCAATTAATTGTTTTAAATTGTTATCTCACTCAATTAGTTGCATTGCTACAATTAATTGATATGTTCAACTTATATTCAAACTTTATAACTTAGATACGCAATTATACTTATTTTATAAATTATCAACCATAACTTTTTACCATGTAGTCTAGAATTAAGTAGTCCTAAGAATGCCCGCAATGCACAGCATATTAGGGGCTTTTGGCATGTACATCTCATTAATAACTATGTATCTTGTCTACCATGTATCATTGTACCATGTCTCAATAAATTATTATTATTATTATTATTATGCCAGAGGCATGCAAATACAACAGTTTAGATGTCACTCTAAACAGCAGATATCCCAAGCTTCTCCAGTTTTCCTGAATCCTTTCACAAAAATTACCCTGCTCACACTCCAACAACTCGTTAAATCCAAAAACTCATTAGTCTCCACTCATTTCAGTTAATTTTTTTCCAAAAATTCTTATCCATTTTTATTGACATTCAGCAGTGTTTCTTTTAACTTACAAATAGAGGATGAGAGTGGATGTGTAGTGTGTGAGCTAAAAGTAGTGTTGTGTGGTACTGTGCGTCTCTCCAACTGTGTTTCCATGACACAGCTAGCAGTGCTGGGCCAGAGCTTCCCTCCTGGACAACAGCCATCCCACCCAACTCTCTTACCAAACACCCACCAGTCCTTTCCAACCCACCAACCACTGAGATAAATATTTAACTTGCAGTTCTTGACTAATCTTTACCAAACATATGCGTTCTTTATACAATCATAAAATGAACATTGGAAGAGGAAATCATTGTTTCTAAGTAATTAACTAGTTCCACAATGCCCATGTCGTAAGTGCAGAATCTCGTAAGTTGGAGCCCTACTTTTCTTTTCTATTTGTGGTTGCAGGGGTTGATAATCAGATGCTGACCATGCCTCTTAACTTGCCACTCTTCAGATTTACTCTGTCTCATCAAACCATGCCTCATACCCATGCCACAGTGTTGGTACCACAATATTCTGTACTTTTTTTTTCCTCCTTATACATAATCTTTCCACAGGTACTTCCATGCACCACCCACCTTATTTTCCCTCATCTATTATAAGGTTCACCTTATCTCTCATAGACCAATCTTCTGAGATGTCCACTCCCAAATATCTAATTACATCCACTTCTTCCATGCTCCCTCCCTCCAGTCTGATATTCAATCTATCATTGCCTACACTTTTTTTATACCCCTCATCACCTTGCTCTTTTCTATGTTTACCTTTAATTTCCTTCTTTTACATACCCTCCCAAATTCATCCATCAACCATTGTAATTTGCCTCCAGACTTCCCTAAAATAATTGTCATCAGCAAAGAACACCTGATATAACTCCTACTTTGTATCAGATCCAACATCTTTCAATCTATCCTTGATGACTCGTTCTCTTTGGAAACTTCCTGACCCCTGTGGTTTAGTGCTTCTTTTTGATTGTAATAATAATAATAATTTGGAAACTTCCATTCTTGGGTGAGTACACACACTTAGAAGTCTCTGCAGATATTCTTGGGTGGGTGCATACATACAGAAGTCTCTGCAGACATTCTTTGGTGGGTGCATACATACAGAAGTCTCTGCAGACATTCTTGGGTGGGGTGCATACATGTAGAAGTCTGCAGACATTATTGGGTAGGTAGCTCAC
This sequence comes from Cherax destructor, assembly GCA_009830355.1. Classification (NCBI taxonomy): domain Eukaryota; kingdom Metazoa; phylum Arthropoda; class Malacostraca; order Decapoda; family Parastacidae; genus Cherax; species Cherax destructor. The sequence continues at coordinate 80,911 of WNWK01004876.1, forward strand.
CCAGGGCTACTTGTTTGCAGCCACTTCTCTCTGAGCAGTTTGTGGCATGTTATACTGCATATTATGTGCCTTGATGCTGAAGGGCTCTTCATCTGAAGAATTTGAACTACTGTGCCCTTGGATCAAACCTGATTACCTACTATTGCATAAGTCCTAGAAGTTTAGCACTTCCCATGAATATAATAATAATAATGCACTGCATATTTTTAATGTATCCATAATTTTGGCATTTTTTTTTTAACTACCAAGGTGGCTGCAGGGACTAAAATAAACTTTTAGGTCCCATATTTAACATCTCTGGGGATGCTTTTATAACTGATAATTAATATTTTAACCTCTTATAATATAAAATTATTTAGTGTTTAAAAGGGTTTGTACTTGTGGAAATTTTAACCTGTGGAAATAGCATTTAATGCAGAGGCTATTTGAAGGTGTTGAAACTGAAGACAGTAGAAGATGAGGTAATCAGTCCTTCAGCCTAGATGAGTGTGTTCACTGTAGTCTTGATGAATTTGAAGCATAGGCAGGAAGGTGGTCTTTTACAGTATTGCTGAATGACCTTTGCTCCAAGCGCACTTAAAAGTTTTCAGCAATTCCTTTCAGTATGATGGAGAGGTTGAAAAATTTACTATCCTCATGGTAGTGCTTCCGTAGGAAACCAGTGTCACATAGTCCACTTTATGTACAATTTACACAGATTATATACTGAACTCTTCATAAAGTATTCCTACTTTGTAAGGACTTCTATATCCTATGGAGATACTTATTTCACAAAATTTCCAGTTTTAGAACATTTGATATTCTTGTGACTTCCTTGTCAGTGACATTTAGTTAAAATGCGTTTAATTAAGCTCAGTAAATGAGCTGATTTTTTTTTCTTAATAGCATATTTGCTCAATATGAAAATGTTTACATTTACCACTTGCAATTTATGAAAATTAATCTTAATTGGCATAATTCTCTAATATGTATATGAACAAGTAAGTCGTATATGTTTCATAAATTATTTTTTTTAAACAAGTTTTATAGAAGATTAAAATGTATATATATGGTGTTAATATCATTAAATAGCTGCATTTATTTTATGCTTAATCATGTGATTATTTCAGTTTAAACTTTACCACTTAAACATACTGACTGTCAAATTTTAATTATATACAGTGGTACCTCGGTTTTCGTTAATAATTCATTCCAGAATGCTGTTCGAGCACCGTTACCGAACGAATTTGTTCCCATAAGGACAAATGTAAATTAGATTAGTCTGTTTCAGACCCCCAAAAATACACTTACAAAAGCACTTACAATAATACACTTACATAATTGTTCGAGTTGGGAGCTGTACGAAAACCGAGGTACCACTGTATATTGATAGGTTTGTCTTTTTCATTAACACTTTAAGGTGTAAAGTTTTGTCCATCACAGTCACCTGTGTTGAATGTGATCTGACCAAACTGACATTGTCTTTAATCAATCACCTGACTAATAAACATTTTTTTAAGAATTGTGGCACTTGTGCCAGAGCAGAATGTTCTACAAAATAGGATGTGTAGCACTTTCCTTTTTTTTTTTATAATTACCAGTTACCTAATTTGCATACATCATTACCTTTGTTTTCCATTCTTATTGAGTTAGGATGCTCTTGGCCTTTAGAATACATTATGCTTTATATTAAGTTGCAAACCAACATGGGTTATTCAGTGTAAGGAGTGGTGGAGGTTTGATTATCCATCTGTTAATTGCAAGACAGGTATGCTACTTAGCTGTACTCATAGCATTTCTGTGGAGATGAAGCTTGAGAACATACATTGCCAGTCACATCGGATATCCCCTGAATCCCTGGAAAACAGAAGTTGTTTACATCACCAAGTGATGTACAATAGGACTGCCATACACATGGAAAAAACAAGTCATGCTCAAGTGTGCTGTGGAGGCTATTATAGAAGACTGGTGAATGCCTAGAAAATACAAAATTCCTTACCAATCAGCAGCATGGGTATATCAACAGCACATGTTCATAAGTAGAAAGTAGTGTTAAACCTTGTAACAACATGTAATAAGACTTAGAGAGATCAGACAGGAAAGGAAGAATGAATGGAATGCATGTTCTTGGATTGTAAAGCCTTTTATCAGCTACAGTCTACATTGCAAAATGAAGAAACCAGATGGAAGAACAGGAAAGTTATCATGGATTAAAGAATACCTGAATGATAGAAAAAATATTGGCTGCAATTCATTTGAATTATTTAACCCTTTGACTGTCGGAGGCCCCATTGTGAAACTGTCATTCTATGTCGCAAAATTTTGAGGAAAAAAAAATCTCATGAAATGATAGAGAATCTTTTCCCGATGGTAATGACACCAAAAGTACGAAATTTGATGGAAAACTTACGGAATTACGCTCTCACGAATTTAGCAATGTCGGCGATATATACGCATTGGCGATATTGCCGACTTTGAGCCCTATTTTCGGCCAATTCCATTGTTACAGTCGACCAAACTCATAGCTATTTCTTTAGAACTCCATTTGTTCTATCGATTGAGTACAAGAAACCATCAATTTACCTACTTCAACTACCCAATAAAGTGGTCAGAAATTGGTAATTTGGCCAATTTCATGCAAAATAAAAAAGATATCAATTTCAAAATAGGGTCCAGAATAAGCAATGCAGACATTCCTGGCACTAAAATAAGATTTTCTCTGTTCATTAGTCATGTCTTTAGGCCTCTCTTATATTATTCTTGCTTTCTATTTTGATTTTTTATTCACACAAAATATTGAAGATTTACTGTTATGCAGACTACTTCATTATTGTAAAAATGGTATAAATAGTATCAGTGCACTTGTGTAAGAATATTAGACTCGTCAGTTGACGTGTATTGGACGCATGGCGTGATTTGTGTACTCTTGAACATTGGCAAAAATCGAACATTTCCACTAATTTGAGCTGAATTTCAAGGTCGTTTTCATCATGAAAATAATCTAAATCATCTCTATTTCTGTAATATGTTTTCCATTCTATCAAATGAGACCACGAAAGAGAATACAGTGGAGCCCCGAGTAACGAGCATAATTCATTCCAGAAGCCTGCTCAAGTGCCATTACCGAACGAATATTCTCCCTTAAGGAATAATGTCAAGTAGGTTAGTCCATTTTAGACCCCCAAAAATACACTTACAAAAGCACTTACATAGTTGTACGATTTCCGAGGTGCTCGTAACTCGGGGGTCCACTGTACAACCATAAATACCATACAAAAATACACCTCAAAGTCGGCGTTTTAATCCAAAAAAAACAGTCAGAGTTTTTTTTTTCTCATGCACTGCGTGCTGCAGGATTTTTTTTTAGTGCACACTGACCACACAGACCCATTCTCTCATATGTGGGCCTACCAGCTTTCTCCTGCTTGATTTGAAGCCACTAGAATTTTGAGTACTATATATACGTCCGAAACACTGGCTCGTAAGACGTATACGTGTATATACGACCGAAAGTCAAAGGGTTAAAATGCATTACAATCATTTTGTTATTTCATTAAAAAAAATTTTGCTGATGTGATACAGTAAACTACAGATCTGTACAGTCATCCCTTGGTTTTCGATTGTCTCAGTTTTCACCGATTTTGGTTTTTGATCACTTTTTTTGTGGAAAAATTGTCTCAGTTTTCGCCAATGGTACGGAACCTGTACACCAGTGTCGCGCACATACAAAGGCCGTAGGCCCGCCACCCACGCACTCTTCTTGAGTGATGTTCACTCAAGCATAAACAATGCTTGAGTAAACATCACCCCAGGAGTTCATACAAAATATTTATTAACAATTCATTGTTTTTGGCCCTTGATTATTGTGTGTGACTACTAAATAAGCTACCATGGGCCCAAAGAAAGCTCCTAGTGCCAGTTCTTTGGTAAAGAAAGTGAGGAACACCGTAGAAATGAAGAAAGAAATAATAGAAAAATATGATAGTGGTGTACGTATTGCCAAGCTAGCCAGGATATACAAGAAAAACCCATCAACCATCAGTTCCATTGTGGCGAAGAGAAAAGAAATCACAGAAGCTAATGTTGCGAAAGGGGTGAATACGATAACGAAACAGAGATCACAAACAATTGAAAATATGGAGAAATTGTTATTGGTGTGGATAAACGAAAAACTGCTAGCTGGTGATAGTGTTGTGCAATCCATCATATGTGAAAAAGCAAGGCAGTTGCATGCCGATCTTGTCAAGAAAATGACTGAAACCAGTGTTGATGTTGATGAATTTAAGCCCAGCAAAGGCTGGTTCGAAAACTTCAAGAAGCGAAGTGGCATACACAGTGTTGTAAGGCATGGTGAGGGTGCCAGTTCAGATAAACATGGGGCGGAAAAATTTGTGCGTGACTTTAAAGAATATGTAGAGGCAGAATTCCAACCCCAACAAACAGGCCTCTTTTGGAAGAAAATGCCAAGGAGGACCTACATCACACAGGAGGAAAAGGCAATGCCAGGACACAAGCCTATGAAAGACAGGCTAACACTAATGTTGTGTGGTAATGCTAGTGTGGATTTCAAAGTGAAGCCTTTACTGGTGTATCACTGAAAATCCCAAAGTGTTCAAGAAATACAGTGGACCCTCGGTTAACGAATACCCCGGAAATCGTGCAATTATGTAAGTATAATTTTGTAATTTCTTGTGGAAGTGTATTTTTGGGGGTCTGAAATAGACTAACCTACGTGAAATTTTTCCTTAAGGGAGTAAATTCGTTCGGTAATGGCACTTGAGCAGACTTCAGGAGTGAAGTTTTTACGAAACTCGGGGGTCCACTGTACAGTGTTGACAAGATTAAATTGTGTGTGATGTGGAAGTCTAATGGTAAGGCATGGGTCACTAGGGAAATTTTCCTTGAATGATTTAATCAAGTGTTTGGCCTCAGTGTGAAGAAATATCTATTGGACAATAAATTGCCACTTAAGTGCCTCCTGGTAATGGACAATGCTCCTGCTCATCCTCGAGACTTGGAAGACCAAATGTCTAAGAATTTCAAATTTGTAACTGAAGTTCTTGCCTCCTAACACCACTCCTCTCATCCAGCCCATGGACCAGCAAGTCATTGCAAACTTCAAAAAACTGTACACCAAAGCAATGTTTCAAAGGTGCTTTGATATGACCAATGACTCTGCATTGACCCTAAGAGAGTTCTGGAAGGATCACTTCAATGTCTTCCATTGCATAGGCCTTATAGATAAAGCTTGGCAGGGAGTGACTTCCAGGACGATGAACTCTGCTTGGAGAAAGTTGTGGCCAGATTGTGTCCGAGAGGGATTTTGAAGGGTTTGGGGCTGACCCTGAGGAGCCTATGGAAGTTGTGGAAAGTATTGTGGCATTGGGGAATTGCATGGGGTTAGATGTGAGTAGCCAGGATGTGGAAGAGTTGGTGGAGGACCACAATGAAGATCTAACCACTGAAGAGCTGCAAGAGCTTGAGCTGCAACACCATCAAACCACAACTCAGGAAATTGCTTCAGTTCAGTGGAGGAAGAGAGATGTAAGGTGCCTTCTTCATAGATTAAGGAGATTTGTGCAATGTGGAGTAGGGTGCATTCATTTGTAGAGGAACATCACCCTGAGAAAGATGTTGCAATCCGTGCTGGCTACTTTTACAATGACAATGCCATGTCCCATTTTAGGGACATTTTAAAAAGCCGCCAGACACAGAGCTCTCTGGACAGATATTTAGTGCCACAGTGTGCAGTGACTCTCAAGCTGGTCCTAGTGGGATTAAAAGACAAAGAAGGGAAGTGACCCTAGATGAGGACTTGGTACCTAGTCCTTATGGAAGGGGATTCCCCTTCCAAAAAATAGGGTCTCTTCCCTCTCCCCTCCTCCCTCTCTTCCATCCAGCAACATCAGTCTTCAATAAAGGTAAGTGCCACATAGAGTTCATTCATTTGTGCATGGGGAAAATACTTTTGGTTTTAGCTGATCCATCTGGATTATTATTATAATCAAATGCTGTATAACCCCTGTGGTTTAGCGCTTCTATTTGATTATAATAATAATTATAATCAAATTATTATAATCAAAAGATGATCCATCTGGAACAGATAAAAATCGAAAACCAAGGGATGACTGTATATGGTACAGTGTGTGTGTTCAGCTTACGACGTTACTGTCTAATGTTTTGAAACTTAAAACATTTTCTTTCAAGTGGCAGTGGTAAACTTTTTCAGTAATTATGTCATTCAGTATAGGTACACTCAAACCTATTGGAACTCAAGTTTCATAAACAAGCTCAATGGTGCACACTTCTGCCACATTGTGTGTTGATCCCTCTTGTTGCCAAGTTGTGGGGGTAAAGTTATTATAATTGGTTTATAATGCCTAAAGTTTATTCTACAAAAGTAATAATTCAATGCCAAAAGCAGAGTACAATGCTATGAATGATTATTTCATTCATATTCAATTTTTTTTAATGTGCCCTTACCGTACTCCTGCAGTATTACAGAATACAGTACAGTCTTAGTATGAATATGTAGAAGTACCATACTGTACGACATTTCTATTTTTGAAGCCTAATGTTAAGTTGACTTTAGGCTGTAGGTGGAGGGTTTCAAAGGTGTATAAAAAATGTAATTAATATTTATTGAATAAGTCATACAAGAAAGTGGATTTATCCTCATGACACAATGTACCCAGGTTGCTTTTATTGTATTCTAAACCTCAGTAATACTAAGAGGGCCAAACTTAAATTCAATTAGAACCATCAATTACTTGTCCAACTGGAACAGTTTGTATTATTTACAAAAACAAATTATTATTTAAAGTGATATGTAACAAATTTGATGAGTAATTGTATTATTTACATACGAGCTGTACAAGAAATTTTTAATATATAGAAATATAGCTTTGGAAGTAAACATTTTGAATTGTTTCATTTGAACATGTAAACTTTATGGTGGATCTGTGTGTGATGTGATGTACATAAAAGAAAATATTGTTTAGGTTGGTTAGTCATTTGGCAGTATTTCAATCATGACTGAAAATGAAGTGGTGCACAATACTGAACGACCCACATTGATGTAGTGCGTTCCATGATAATAATAATAATGCAGTAATAATATAATGGAAGTGGTGCAATGAGCCAAGAACACTTCCATGGACTAGAAGGATTAAAGCTTGGGCCATCACAATTTTTATACAGTGAATTTATATAAAACTACAATTATTCAGTTGAAATTTTGGCCAAAACTCAAAATTTCAACTTCATAATAGACTCCTTGATAAGATAGTTAAAAAATATATAACAATTATGTAATATCGGTATAACAGACAGCTAATTTGGTGCACCTGTAGTTTACAAACTACTACAGATATATACTATATTATTATTATTATTATAATGGGAAAACAGTAAACCCGTAGGGGTCATGCAGCATCCTGGGTGTAGGCGGCAATCAGGATCAATCCAAAAGGAGGTTAAATTCCTTGCATCAAGAAACCATCTTGATTCATGTTATAAATTTTCCCTCTTCCTTGAGGAGGAATTTATACCATGGTAATCTCAGCTTGAAATGTTGGGGGGGGTTATTAACACAAGTGCACTTTGACTTCTTCACATTATAAATTAAGCAGAGTACAGTGCGCTGAATAACCCACATGGGTATAGCACTGTCCATGAAATATAATGCTGTATATGCTGTATATACAGTACTGAATGATAGAACTGCATTGACAAATACTGTTTTTTTTTATGATATTCCATCTTCAATGCCATGAAATTAAAGTGAAGGGTTAAATCATGAAAATGAAATGTGAGAATGTATTAAACCTCGGTAGAATACAGAATGTTATTTCAGAAATTCCATACAACTGCTGCAGAAGGAATGATGCTGATTTTATGTTTGGGAAAAATGCTATGCTTCTAAACTATGTTGATGAGGGGCTCTAGATCCAATTTATTATTTTCATGGGGGAAGCGCTAAACTTGTAGAGGGTCATACAACTCAAGATCCAAAGAACTGGAGCTATCCTACCCATTCTTGGATCAATTATCATTATAATTGTGGAAAGTGATATACCTATGTATCTTACAGCATGTGGGAAATACAGTGGTCCCTCGGTTTTCGCCGAAAATTCATTCCAGAATGCTGCTCAAGTGCCATTACCGAACGAATTTACTTCCTTAAGAAATAATGTCACGTAGGTTAGTCTATTTCAGACCCCCAAAAATACACTTGCAACAGCACTTACGAAAATACACTTACATAAATGTTCGAGTTTGGAGATGCATGAAAACCGAGGGACCACTGTACAGTGGACCCTCGGTTTTCATTGAAAATTCTTTCCAGAATGCTGATTGAGTGCGATTACAGAACGAATTTGTTCCCATAAGAACAAATGTAAATTAGATTAGTCATTTCAGACCCAAAAAAATACACTTACATAATTGTTCAAGTTTGGAGGTGAACGAAAACCGAGGGTCCACTGTAGAAGGTATTCAGGTGAGATCCAAAGGGAGAATAGGTCCACTTCCTTGGATCAAGAGCCCCTCACCATCATGAAGGCACCTCCCTTGATGGGTTCTTGAATCAAACCTGATTACTTACTATTACCCAAGTGATGTACAATTCCTTAAAGGTTTAGTGCTTTCTGTGAATATGATAATGTTTGACCCCTATGGGTTTAATATTTTCCCCTAAATACAATAATAATAATATGCTTCATATTACAAAATGGTCAAATTATAATAGAATTCCCTTCGTTTTTTGCATTATAATTTTTTTTTTTTTTTTTGCCACGACATATTTTAAGAGGCAAGTAAAACATTATACAGTACGTATGTTCAATTCTAAAATTATTGCTATTTTAATTTGTAAACTGTATGACCCATATCTATTGGCATTTGTTTTTTAATATACAGTAATCATAATTCAAATGGAAATTCCACAAAAACAGTACATTATTTATATTATCAATGACAAACATGCTTGAATAAAAACTGTATTAAACCTAGTACAGTGGTACCCCGGTTTACGATATTTTTTCATTCCAGAATGCTGTTCAAGTGCCATTACCAAACGAATTTATCTCCTTAAGAAATGTTGTAAAATAGACTAGTCTTAGACCCCAAAATTACACTTACAAAAGCATTTAAAAAAATAAACTTACATAAAAGGGTGAGTTTGGGGACCATCGTAAACCGGGGTACCACTGTACGTATTTTATAAATCTTTCTAAATAGTTTAAAAATTTACAATTACAGTGGACCCTCGCTATTCGAACACTCCAAAACTCACCCTTTTATGTAAGTTTATTATATTGTGAGTTTTGGAGTGTTCGAATAGCGAGGGTCCACTGTAATTGTAAATTTTTAAACTATTACAGTAGCAAGGGTCCACTGTAATACAGTGGACCCTCGCTATTCGAACACTCCAAAACTCTCCCTTTTATGTAAGTTTATTATTGTGAGTGCTTTTATAAGTGTATTTTTGGGGGTCTGAAATGGACTAATCTAATTACATCATTCCTTATGGGAATAAATTCGTTTGGTAACAGCACAGCACTTGAACAGCATTCTGGAATGAGGGTGAGTTTTGGCGTGTTCGAATAGTGAGGGGTCCACTGTATTAGAAAACATAGCTTAATTCAATGAAAGCATTACAGTACTTACAAACCATACTTCTCTGAAACAAAACAAATTATTTTGTGTACACTATACTGTATATAAAAATTTATTTACTGGACAAATGTACTGTGCATTTTCTTGAAAAATATAAATACAGTACTTCCTGACACAATTACCAGCACTGTAAACAATCACACACACACTTGGCCAATTTTAACAATTATAAAAGATTGGGGCAGGTTTAAAATACATAAATCACTTGAGGTATTTATCTAAATATGTACTATAACATGTATGAAAAACTATTTACAATTTTTGTTTACTGACACATAGAAAGTCTTCTAGGAGATCTGTGAGCCCTTTCTGGTCTTTCTCTGCTTCCTGACCGTTCCCGAGTAGTTTCTGTTGCTTTCTTCACTGGCTTAGCACTGTCTTCACAGTCAGCCTTGTTCTTCTTGTTACTTACACCTGTATCATCTCCATCTTCACTTTTCCGTTTTTGTTTAGCACTTGCATCTTGTGATTCACTCGGGTTTTTATTCTGCTTCACCGCTGGTTCTGAAACTTCACTAAGAACCTGCAATACTTTATTGCTTTTCTCTTTAGCATCCTCCTTTTGTTTTTTCTCTGGCACAATTTTTGCATTTTCATCATCTCTTACTGATCTTCTCCTGGATTTTATCCTTTCCTCGGTACTTGCCTCTTTTTTGACACTCGATTCTTTTTTCAGATTTTCAGTAGCAGAGGATTCACTAGGTCCCTCTCCTTCATAAGATTTTCTGCGGAGCTTTGACATATATTCTTCTAAATCAGGCCGAATCCTTTTACCAGCTTTTTGGTCATCCTCTTTCTTTTCGTTGGATTTTCCAGCAACAACCTCCTTTTCCTTCCTTGCACTAGCTGGTCTTAGTAACTTCATATCTCTTTTCTGTGCTTCCTCTGACACAATTTCCTCTTTGTCATCTTTCAGTTCTTTGACTCTCCTTGAAATTTTCCGTATGTCTATTGCACTTTCACCAGACTTTTGAAGTTCTTCATCCTTTACTACCTCATTTTGCTTTTCTTCATTAAATTTTTCACTCTTGAGTCTTTTAGTGGATCTAGTAACTATATCTTTTTCCTGTTTAACTCTGGGTGAGGGTTCCTGAAGTTTGTCTGAAAGCCTTTTATTTGCAGCACTTTGTTTTTTTTCTTTCTCATCCATCTTCTTTGGGCTTTGCTGTTTAGTGTCCTTTTCAGAAGAGTCTTCAACTGTAATTTTATTCATTTCTTCTTCTCTAGTCTTCTGGTCTTTTCGCTTATCCTTTGGTGACTCTGTGCCTGTTCGTTCATTTTTTTCTCGTTTCTCATCGACTCTCGGATCTTGTTCATCTTTTGACCTTCTCACACTTTGCCTTCTCTCAGGTCTTTTAGAAGCATCTTGATTTACCTTACCTTCATAAGTATCTGCACGATGTACTTCAACAGCTGTAATGATAACATTTTTCTGGTTGATCTGTAGATCAGAAATTTTATTTACCTGAGATCCTGATGTAGTTTTCTTATCAAGTGGTTTCTTTTTGCTATCTTGTTCAGAGGGTGCTTCACTCTTCTTATAATTCTGTTCTGTACAATTTGCCTTCTTGCTAGGTTGCTCTGTCAATAAAGCAGTCTTTATGACTGTCTCAGGGGTAGAAGCAGCAGCACTCTTATCTTGCTTTCCTTGTTCAGGAGAGAGAGATTTTTTCTGATCAATGGACACAGAGTTCTTTTTGGTAATCTTTTCAGGAGATAGGGAACCTCTATTGGTAATCATCTCAGGAGATAAATCTGTTTTCTTTTTAGAACCCTGTTCAGGTGATGAACACTTTTTGGAGCAATGTTCAGATGAACTTCTAAAATCTTGTTCAGGTGATGAAAATTTTTTGGAGCCCTGTTCAAGTGATGAACACTTTTTGGAGTCCTGTTCAGGCACTGAATTCTTCCTGGAATCTTGTTCAAGTGATGAATTCTTTGTGGTATCTTGCTCAGGGGATGAACTCCTTTCTGAACCTCGTTCTGCAAAGCTCTTCTTAGAAATTTGCTCAGGAGTTGATACATTCCTTCTGGTACTCTGTTCAGGGAGTGAAGAATTCTTTTTGGTACTCTGTTCAGGGAGTGGAGAATTCTTTCTGGTACTCTGTTCTGGCCGTGGAGAATTCTTTCTGGTACTCTGTTCAGGGAGTGGAGAATTCTTTCTGGTACTCTGTTCAGGGAGTGGAGAATTCTTTCTGGTACTCTGTTCAGGGAGTGGAGAATTCTTTCTGGTACTACTCTGTTCAGGGAGTGGAGAATTCTTTCTGGTACTCTGTTCAGGGAGTGGAGAATTCTTTCTGGTACTCTGTTCTGGCCGTGGAGAATTCTTTTTTGTACTCTGTTCAGGGAGTGGAGAATTCTTTTTTGTACTCTGTTCAGGGAGTGGAGTATTCTTTTTTGTACTATGTTCAGGGAGTGGAGAATTCTTTCTGGTACTCTGTTCTGGCCGTGGAGAATTCTTTCTGGTACTCTGTTCAGGGAGTGGAGAATTCTTTCTGGTACTCTGTTCTGGCCGTGGAGAATTCTTTCTGGTACTCTGTTCAGGGAGTGGAGAATTCTTTCTGGTACTCTTTTCAGGGAGTGGAGAATTCTTTCTGGTACTCTGTTCTGGCCGTGGAGAATTCTTTTTGTTTATTTGTTCTGGTGAATTCTTTTTAGAACATTGAGCAGAATTTACTTTGCAGATTTGTTCAGATAATATATTCTTTTTAGAACTCTGCTCTAGATTAGATAAATTCTTTTTACAGATTTGATCAGATAGTGACATATTCTGTTCAGTAATTACATTCCTTTTGCATAATGGCTCTATTTTACTATTCTTTTTCAAGACTTGCTGAACTGATGCATTCTTTTTTGCAACTTGCTCAGATGGTGCTATATTCTTTCTGGCAGCTTGCTCAGATGGTAGTATATTCTTTTTAGCAGCTTGCTCAGATGGTATATTCTTTTTAGCAGCTTGCTCAGATGGTGATATATTATTTGCAGCTTGCTCAGATGGTGATATATTCTTTTTGGCAGCTTGCTCAGATGGTGATATATTCTTTTTAACAACTTGCTCAGATGGTGATGCATTCTTTTTAACAACTTGCTCAGATGGTGATGCATTCTGTTTGGAAATTTGCTCAGATGGTGATGCATTCTGTTTGGAAATTTGCTCAGATGATGATGCATTCTGCTTGGAAATTTGCTCAGATACAGGTGAAGTTTTCTTTTTCAAAACTTGCTCAAATGAAGATGTATGCTTTTTGGATGTTTGCTCAGAGGACACTACTACTGCAGTCTTTTTATTCATCACCTCGGATAAGCCACACTTAAGATCTTGTTCTGGTGATACAGCAAGTTTTTTGCTAACTTGCTCTAAAGAAGTAGAGTTCTTTTTACTGACTTCTGAAAGTGAATTATTCTTATTACTGTGCTCTGGTGAATCTATATTCTTTTTACCAACTTGTTCAACAGAGCTTTCAATATCATCACCCTCCTGGAAGTGGCTTTGTTGTCTTGTTGAAGCTTTCACATTTTCACTTAAAGCAAGATCTGTTTCACCTTTTTGTGGGACATTCTTGTTCTGAGAGCTTTCAAAGGTTTGTTTATCATTAAGCATTTTCTTTTGGCAGCTATCCACCTCTTTAGCACAGTCTTGTTTATCCACCACCACCACTTTGTCTAGCTTCTTTTTATCTGATGTATTTGAAATATTTTTTGCTTTGCCTAGAGGTATCCCATTTAATTTTGCATCCGACTCCAAGTCTGAAGTCTTGCCTGACATTGTGTCTTCTTTCTTGCTTTCATCTAAACTTTCGCCTTTTTCATCCTTTTCATCAGAGACCAATTTAAGAGGGCATTCTAATTCTTTCTTTGTAGCAAGATTGCTTTGTGATTCATCTGGAATTTCTTGTGTACTTTGGGCAATTCCAGGAGAGGAGGATCTTGAATGAGATGATGAATCTGAATCTGAGGAAGGATCAGCAGCTGGATCAGGTGGTGGCGGAGGTGCCCTTGTTAAGATACCCTCTGACCCAAGTGTATAATCATGAGATTTTCCCCATACACGAAGTGCTGGAAGTGGGACCTGGGAACAGGGATGCAGTGCTAACTTGGAGAGAAGAGGCAGACAAGTGAGGGATGGTAGACATGTAGGTGCCAGACGATGACAACCTCGCAAATCCAATGATGACAAGGAGTGACTAACAACACTAGAAGGATGAGCTAGCAAAGCCACACTTAGTTCTGTTATACGCTGGCAGCTGCTCAAATCAAGAGCACTAAGAAATGGAAGAGAACGTACAATGGCTCGGACTCCTTCATCTCCAACCTGTGTTCCTGCCAAATGCAAATCTGTGAGTTGACGTAGTCTTGTAGTTGTGTCACGGTGGCCTGGACGATGAGTTCGTGGTGCTGAAAGCAAAGTTGTTAGTGTACTGTCAAACAATCCTTCACAGTAAGAAAGATTGAGTTTTGACAAAGCTGGGCAATAAGGTGAAGCAAGGCATGACACAACTTCCCAACCCTGACCCTCCAGATGTAACTCCTTGAGTTGAGGAAGCCGAGCTAAAAGCCAAGACAACTGCTCTGCAGTTACTCGAGCCCAACTTAAATCTAGAGCACAAGGTTGCCGCCTTACTATTCCCTCTAAGTGACAGACACCAACTCGCTTGTGTGCTAGACTAATAGTTTTCCATAAAGACGGGTTAACTGCCCACTGTGCCCAAGTTCTACAAACTTGCATTACCACTTTTAAGTCTCTAACAGGCAAGTGATGGAACACAGGAAGCATTATTGCTCGATTCATTGCTGGCGGTAAAGGGTCACGTGTGACTGGACGACTCTCCCCATCACTACCACTCTCTTCATCATCTTCCTCTTCCTCCTCCTCTTCATCAGGGGGCGGTGGGTTAGGCCTTACCACCCAGACAGGGCGTACCAGTGGATAAGACACTCGAGCCTGTAGCTGGTCCCACGTTGGCATGTGTGGAGGAGCAGCATCAAGGCCTTCTATTGTGCTGCCTTTCTGTAAGAGTAAAAAAAAAATTGGTGTTATGTAATAACTTCTTTTGTAATGAATTTACAAAGGATATGTTGTCAGCCTGCTACCTATAGCTTGTAAATGTTATATCCTGCCTAACAGTGTGCTTCCATTGTTCCATTTGTGCAATTAATGTACTAAGCAAAGGAGGCTTGCCTGCATTTAGCCATCCCTTTGGTGAAGACTCAGATTGGGCTTCTGGAAATGACAGGAAACATTAGTGTTAAAATTTTGAATTTAATGTTTTTCTTTACTAATTACCTTTCACTTCACCCTCATAATATTAATAGCTACATTTGTGTGGCATTCTGAAGAACATTGGGTGACACACAATAAAATTTAACATATATATATCATGGAACTTTACATAAATTTTGAAAAAAATTTAAACCAGCATCTTTATAAAGTACATTATTCAATATTTTTATTAGTCACATTAATGACAATGGAAATAAAATCATTAGAAATAATCTTAAATGTGTATTTCTACTGTATATCCATTTAACTACTGTGTTTTTCACAAGTATGGGAACTAATCTCTTCTAAGTGACATATTCCCATCTGTGCATGACCCTGCATATCCTTTAATTAACTTTCCACTGTAGTATTGGTCCATTTTTTACCCTCTTCCAGCATTATATTATCATCCTGTTTTAGTTTAGTTTCTTTGCTTTCCATACCATTGAAACAATTTAAAAAAAAATAATTTATTTTTATTATTATTTTTTTTTATTAACACATCGGCCGATTCCCACCCACTACAGTTATAAAACTGCAACATTAACACCCCTCCTTCAGAGTGCAGACACTGTACTTCCCATCTCCAGGACTCAAGTCCAGCCTGCCAGTTTCCCTGAATCCCTTCATAAATGTTACTTTGCTCACACTCCAACAGCACGTCAAGTATTAAAAACCATTTGTCTCCATTCACTCCTATCAAATACGCTCACACATGCTTGCTGGAAGTCCAAGCCCCTCGCACACAAAACCTCCTTTACCCCCTCCCTCCAACCTTTCCTAGGCCGACCCCTACCCCGCCTTCCCTCCACTACAGATTTATACACTCTCCAAGTCATTCTGTCTCGTTCCATTCTCTCTACATGTCCGAACCACCTCAACAACCCCTCCTCAGCTCTCTGGATAATAGTTTTGGTAATCCCGCACCTCCTCCTAATTTCCAAACTCCGAATTCTCTGCATTATATTCACACCACACATTGACCTCAGACATGACATCTCCACTGCCTCCAGCCTTCTCCTCATTGCAACATTCATCACCCATGCTTCACACCCATATAATAGTGTTGGTATAACTATACTCTCATACATTCCCCTCTTTACTTCCATGGACAAAGTTCTTTGTCTCCACAGACTCCGAAGTGCTCCACTCACCCTTTTCCCCTCATCAATTCTATGATTCACCTCATCCTTCATAGACCCATCTGCTGACATGTCCACTCCCAAATATCTGAATACATTCACCTCCATACTCTCTCCCTCCAATCTGATATCCAATCTTTCGTCACCTAATCTTTTTGTTATCCTCATCACCTTACTCTTTCCTATATTCACTTTCAATATTCTTCTTTTACACACCCTACCAAATTCATCCACCAACCTCTGCAACTTCTCTTCAGAATCTCCCAAAAGCACAGTGTCATCAGCAAAAAGCAACTGTGACACCTCTTGCCAAGACCCTCGCATTCACTTCTCTTACAACCCTATCTATAAATATATTGAACCACCACGGTGACATCACACATCCTTGTCTAAGGCCCACTTTTACTGGGAAATAGTCCCCCTCCCTCCTACACACTCTAACCTGAGCCTCACTATCCTCATAAAAACTCTTCACTGCTTTCAGTAACCTACCTCCTATTCCATACACCTGCAACATCTGCCACATTGCCCCCCTATCCACCCTATCATACGCCTTTTCCCAATCCATAAATGTCACAAAAACCTCTTTACCCTTATCCAAAGTACTGTTCACCTATATGTTTCACTGTAAACACTTGGTCTACACACCCCTTACCTTTCCTAAAGCCCCCTTGTTCATCTGCTATCCTGCTCTCTGTCTTACTCTTAATTCTTTCAATAATAACTCTACCATACACTTTACCAGGTACACTCAACAGACTTATTCCCCTATAATTTTTGCACTCTTTTGTCTCCTTTGCCTTTATACAAAGGAACAATACACGCTCTCTGCCAATCCCTAGGTACCTTACCCTCTTCCATACATTTATTAAATAATAGCATCAACCACTCCAAAAGTATATCCCCACCTGCTTTTAACATTTCTATCTTTATCCCATCAATCCCAGCTGCCTTACCCCCTTTCATTCTACCCACTGCCTCACAAACTTCCCCCACATTCACAACTGGCTCTTCCACACTCCTACAAGATGTTATACCTCCTTGCCCTATACACGAAATCACAGCTTCCCTGTCTTCATCAACATTTAACAACTCCTCAAAATATTCCCTCCATCTTCCCGATACCTCTAACTCTCCATTTAATAACTCTCCTCTCCTATTTTTAACTGTCAAATCCATTTGTTCCCTAGGCTTCCTCAACTTATTAATCTCACTCCAAAACTTTTTCTTATTTTCAACAAAATTTGTTGATAACATCTCACCCACTCTCTTATTTGCTCTCTTTTTACATTGCTTCACCACTCTCTTAACCTCTCTATTTCTCCATATACTCTTCCCTCCTTGCATCACTTTTACTTTGTAAAAACCTCTCAAAAAAAATAATTACCCAATAATTAAAAAAAAAATAATTACCCATTTTCTTCAAACAATTCTTATGTACTAGACACACATATTTGTACTTTTGATTAATGCAGTCCACCTTTCAAGCCCCCAGTTTAAATTGAACAATGCACTTGTGCATTGACAATCTTCTATGCACCTAGTCTTAACGTAAAAAAAACATCAAAATTCTATTTTTTCCTTTCCTAATTAAAAATATTTCTTGGGTAATTGTACCTAACTGCCCCACAATTTATTTTCAATTAGGCATGTGATTTACTGTTACCAATTAACTTTAGTTCTCAGATTCATTATAAAAGTCAACAAATAAAAAGTGCCATTACATATTAATGTTTGTGAAAAAGGGCTAAAAACTGCTGGGTCATATAAGGTTGCATGCTAAAAGGTGGTGACATTAAGGGGCAGAAGTGTGGAGGGTGAGAGCAAGCAGAAAAGGAGGTCATAGTTGGTGCACTAAGTCAGTTCGGTTATGAAGTCTGTGTATCCGCATTAAGAGAATTTCTGACAGAAGGGCAACCAGTGCAAAAGAGTTCCAAGAGGTCAGAAATATAATCTGCCTCTTCTTGAAATGTCCATTTGCAAGTCTTGTGTCTAAAACACACTCATGAAAGTACCACGTTCTGTAACCAACAAAGATGAATACCACAACTATAGTTTGGCTAAAAAACATGTTAGATATAAACTTGTACAAATGATGTTGCCAGCAATCTTCAAAGCACTATAACAATACTAAAAAATAGTTGGAAAAGAGGCAACCCCTTGTAGGAAGTTGGAAGATCCAGTACTGGATAACATAGAGGATATTTTGCAAGTTCATTCCCAAGAATACCAGAATGTCAGGAGAGACAGTATGAGATGACATCTTTGTATATGTATATGCTAATGAGACACAGCAAACAATGATGAGCTGTGAGTGTGACTGAAAATGTTCAAGAGGAAGCATATGTCCATAGCAGATTTATTTATTTATTTATTTCAGGGGGAGTGCTGCAACCATAGGCGAATGAGAAGCAATCGGGTTCAATTTAAAAAAAAAAAAAATAAAAAGATAGGTTTGCTCCAATTTTTTAAAGGCACCTGGAAGGGTAGTCCTTAGCAGAGATCAAGGATGTCAGGAATGAAAGGGAGTAAGGGCAAACCTGGAGTATACTGGGACCTCCCAATGAGGAATAGGAAAATTAAGAGAAAAGAAAATGTGAAGATGTAAATACAGGAATGCTACAAGCCTATGAGGACTACATACATTCCTCTACTTCAGCAGAAGCTCTTAACCCTTTGGGGGTCCACAGGCCCTCTCCAAAACTCGTTCTCAAGGTCCAAAAATTTTCGGAAATTTTTTTTTATTTTTTCTTATGAAATGATAATCTTTTTTCGATCACAACGACACCAAAATTATGAAATTTGATCAAAAACTAACGGAATTATGCTTTCGCGAAGTTGGCAGTATCGATGACGATGACATTTACGCATCGGCGATTTCGCCCACTTATAGCCCTATTTTCGGCAAATTCCAATGTTTCAGTCTACTAAAATTATAACTATTTCGCTAGAATTCCATTTGTTCTATCAATTGAGTACAAGAAACAGCCAATTTACCGATTTCAACTACCCAATAAGGTGGTCAGAAATTCACAATTTGGCAAATTTCGCACAAATTTCAAAAGATGCCAATTTCAAAATAGGGTCCAGAATAAATGAGACAGACAATCCTGGCACTCAAATAACATTTTATCTGTTCATTAGTCACATCTCCAGGCCCCTCTTACATTACTTTTGCTTTCCATTTTGAATTTTTATTCTCACCAAAAAAAAAGATTTACTGTTATGTATACAACTGCATCATTGTAAAAATGGTATAAATAATATCAGCGCACTTGTGCAAGAATATTAGACTACCCAGTTGATGTGTATTGGACGCATGGCGTGATTTGTTTACTCCTGAACATAGGCAAAAATCGAACATTTTCGCTACTTTGCGCTCAGTTTCAAGGTACAGTGGACCCTCGGTTAACGAAAAAACTTCAACCCAGAAGCCTTCTCAAGTGCCATTACCAAACGAATTTACTTCCTTAAGAAATAATGTCACGTAGGTTAGTCTATTTCAGACCCCCAAAAATACACTTCCACATGCACTTACAATATTATACTTACATAATTGTACGATTTCCGGGGTATTCGTTAACCGAGGGTCCACTGTACTTGTCATCGTGAAACCAGTCAAAATTATATCTATTTCTGTGATATATCATCCATTCTATCAAATGAGACTAAGAAAACGAGAATACAAGCATAAATACCATACGAAAATAGACTGCAAAGTCGCTGTTTTAAACCAAAAACACGGTCAGAGTTTTTTTTTTCCTCATTATGCACTGTGTGGTGCAGGATTTTTTTTATACTGCGCACACTGACCGCACACACCCATTTTCTCACATCTAGGCCTACCAGCCTGTTTCTGCTTGATTTGAGGGCGCTAGAATTTAGGCATACTAGTACGACCAAAACCCTGGCGCATAAGCCGTACTAGTACGGCCGAAACCCCGAAAGGGTTAATAAGACAATGTCATTCAACATCAGGAGGACCTTTCACTCAAAACCCTAAATGCAAAATTTAACATCCATTCATTCTGTGACAATTAAGATACCCATTTTATGCTAGCTTGTCTATTTCCATGGCCTTCCTGATACAATGACCTACAGAATTGTTACAGATATTAATAAGGCTATCTCACACCAAGGAAGGGTGACTCAAAAGAGAAGAAACACCTTTACCATCACTCATCTCACTACTGTCTTGTCAGAGGTGTGTCTCTAAACTGCAGGCAGTGTGTTCCACCTCCAGGACTCAAGTCCGGCCAACTGGTTTCCCTGAATCCCTTCATAAATGTTACCTTGATCACACCCTAATAGCACGTAAAGTAATAAAAACCACTTACCTCCACTCACTCCTCTCTAACATGGTCACACATACCTGTTGGATGACCAAGCCCCTCCTTTACTCCCTCCCTCCAACCTTTCCTAGGGCAACTCCTACCCTGTCTTCCCTCTACTACAGATTTGTACACCCTCCAAATCATCCTATTTTGCTCCATCTTCTCAATGTCCAAACCACCTCAACAACCCTTCCAGAGATCTCTGGATAATACTTTTAGTAACCCCAAATATCAAATCCTCTTCATAATATTCACACTGCATGTTGCAACCACCTGTGGGGAAATTGAAAGGAACTATGAAACCTTACAATGAGTCAGCAAGTTCATTTTTCTGAATTCCAATATGGGCACAAAAACAACAAGGGCTAGGCTTTTCATGTCTATTAAAGTTAAGGCATAACAAGAAAATGCGAGAACTGTAATTTTGAATTACAGTACAGTCATACCTCGGTTAACGATGATGTCAGTCAACGATAATTTCGGTTAACGATATTTTTGACGTTAAAAAAAATGATTGCGGTTAACGATGTTTGCTTCGGTTAACGACATTCGTACCGGACGTGTCCGCGTGGCGCCCAGCTGAGCGGCACTCCAGGGAGCGTCAGTGTGCTATTGTTTACAAGCGAGAGCGACCACCACCCACTCCATCCACGCATTTATACCAGTATATTGTCATTATTCCACTGTTTTTAGTGCTTGAAACTGCTAAATAAGCTACCATGGGTCCAAAGAAAGCTCCTAGTGCCAGCCCTGTGATAAAGAGTGTAGCATTCATGCAGGGAGTGTAGCATTTATGCAGGGAGTGTAGCATTTATGCAGGGAGTGTAGCATTTATGCAGGAAGTGTAGCAGGCATGCAGGGAGTGTAGCAGGCATGCAGGGAGTGTAGCATTCATGCAGGGAGTGTAGCAGGCATGCAGGGAGTATAGCAGGCATGCAGGGAGTGTAGCAGGCATGCAGGGAGTGTAGCAGGCATGCAGGGAGTGTAGCAGGCATGCAGGAAGTGTACCATTCATGCAGGGAGTGTGGCATTAAAAGAAAAAGGCCAGTAACCCCAGAAAAGAACTTGCCACCTGCAGTGTTAATGGAAGGGGATTCCCCTTCCAAACACTAGCATACTATACTCCATCCTTTTCCCTCCTCCCGTCCTCCACACATCAACAACTCTTCAATAAATGTAAGTGACATGTTATTGTACTATATTTACATGTGTATTTATTTATTGTTCATTAAATTGTGTATTATTTAATGTCAAAAAGTTCTAAAAAATATTTTATTTTACTACTTTTGAAAGTCTTGGACGGATTAATTTTATTTCCAATATTTCTTATGGGGAAAATTGATTCGGTTAACGATTGTTTCGGTTAAAGATATGCCCTCTCTGACGGATTAATATCGTTAACCGAGGTATGACTGTACTTGCAATGCACTTGAGTTTGAGACCACAACAATTGAAATAGATAGCAACAGCAGAAACAGCTTACAACTTTTTGGTAAAAATATTAACTAAAAGCTAATCAACCTTGGATCATATTAGGAAAATTAACCATATAGTATCCCACTGTCGGAAAATCTAGTGCCGACAGTGTACACAGCAGCAACATCAGTGTGATTGGCAATGGTGAAGGAAGATCAAGCATGAGTCTGAGGAAAAGAAGTCAAAATTTAGGAACAGCATATAGAAAAGGCAGATTTGGACCCCAGGGATTTCCCAAGGTGGACGAGAGAAATGAGAGAGAACAAAAAGCACACAATAAAAAGGGAAAACACTGTCACCTATACTAACCTCAGTAATAACTTTACAAGTCATTGAATCATGGAGTCCACAAAACAAGCATAAGTGAAACAATGGGTATCTTAGTGATCTCACAAGAATACAGTGGTACCCCGAGTTTCGTAAAGCTCCCAACTCGAACAATTATGTAAGTGTATTATTGTAAGTGCTTTTGTAAGTGTATTTTTGGGGGTCTGAAACCGACTAATCTAATTTACATTATTCCTTATGGGAACAAATTCATTCAGTAATGGCACTCAAACATCTTTCTGGAACGAATTATGGCCGAAACTCGGGGTACCACTGTACGTACTTTAAAAAGGCCCTGGAGGGATCATAAGTATGTACCTGGGAAATAGAAGGAAATCAAGTATGATCCAAGGAACGGGAGGGTAGCTGTCATTCCCTAGATAAAAGATCCCTTCACTAGCATCAAGGCAAACCGCCTTGAAGGGTTCAATAGGAAGAAGCGGCCACAATTTAAAAATTGAGAAAGTAAGGAATGCCAAAAAGATACAAGAATTTTTTATTCATGAAGATAGTTGTAAAATACTGCACTGAGATGAGATCCAGAAGACAGCAAATACAATAACCACTGAAAGGTTGAAAAAATTGATTGACAAATGAAACACCACACGTATATTTTTCCTTAAGTTGTTACCAACAGACTGGAACACTAGAATTCTCAAATGTCTTTTTTTTTAATCTTGGTTTTCTGGATGTATCTATGATTATATATAAAGCAGGCTTTGTGCACATGTCTTTTGTATCACTGGATTTTTTTAAGAATGCAGTGAGCACCTTGTCTGTCGCTTTTCAAGAAAATGAATGTTGACTACTTGGACACAATGAAGTTATCTAATATGCTCCTGATAAAACATTAATAATAATGCTGTATTTTTATTTTATTCCTGTCCATATTTAGTACATGCTGTAGAAATTAAATGTGTGCAAGTCATTTTAATGTTTTGCACACACATTCCACTACATTAACTTACTTTTATGTCAGAATTTTGAATGACTCACCAAATCGTAGTGACACGATTGCAAACAAACCATACCACAGGTGGGGCTTGATGAACCCGTGGTCAGAGTCATCAAACTCCAGTGGATAACACGTTGGTCGGGAGTTTTACAACTCTCTGACAGCGAGTTCAAGCCCCACCCGTGGTATGGTTAATTATGAATGGTTAGAGCTACACACCAAATTCACTTTTCTAATGGGAGAACAATGGTATGATTTTACCCCAATTTATTGTAGATTAAAAAGACACATTAGCAAACACTAGATATTATTAAAAGAAGTTTGGATCCTAGGATCTTGATCACTTCTAATGTATAAAGGTATTATTATTATTATTATTATTATTATTATTATTATTATTATTATTATTATTATTATTAAACTAAGCACTAAAATGTACAAAAGTAAAAAATAAAGAGTATATATAAGGTGGAAATGAGGAGTGAGTGACATGTAGTGACCTGACGAAAATGCCTATATTTTTTTTATTAACACATCGGCTGTTTCCCACGAAGGCAGGGTGACCTGAAAAAGAAACACTTTCATCATCATTCACTCCATCACTGTCTTTCCAAAAGCGTGCCTACACTACAATTAAAAAACTGCAACATATCAACAACCCTCCTTCAGAGCGCAGGCACTGTACTTCCTACCTCCAGGACTTAAGTCCGGCTTGCCGGTTTCCCTGAATCCCTTCATAAATGTTACTTTGCTCACACTCCAACAGCATGTCAAGTCATAAAAACCATTTGTCTCCACTCACTCCTATCTAACATGCATGCTTGCTGGCAGTCCAAGCCCCTCGCACACAAAACCTTTACCCCCTCCCTCCAACCTTTCCTAGGCCAATCCCCCTACCCCGCCTTCTTCCCACTACAGATTTATACGCTCTCCAAGTCATTCTATTTTGTTCCATCCTCTCTAAATGTCTGAACCACCTCAATAACCCCTCCTCAGCCCTCTGGATAATACTTTTAGTAACCCCGCACCTCCTAATTTCCAAACTACAGATTCTCTGCATTATATCCACACCGCACATTGCCCTCAGGCACGACATCTCCATACCTGCAGTCTTCTCCTTGTTGCAACATTCACCGCCCATGCTTCATACCCATATAAGAGCATTGGTATAACTATACTCTCGTACATTTCCCTCTGTCTCCACAGACTCTTCAATGCACCACTCACCTTTTTACCTTCATCAATTCTATGATTTGCCTCATATTTCATAGACCCATCTGCTGATAAGTCCACTCCCAAATATCTGAATACATTCACTTCCTCCATACTCCCTCCCTCTAATGTGATATCCAATCTTTCATTTCCTAATTTTTTGTTATCCTCATCACCTTACTCTTTCCTTTGTTCACTTTTAATTTCCTTCTTTTACATACCTTACAAAACTCATCCACCAGCCTCTTCAGAATCTCCCACAAGCACAGTATCACAAAATTACAGCTTCCCTATCTTCATCAACATTTAACAGTTCCTCAAAATATTCCCTCAAAATCAAGCATATCTGGTATAAAAGACTGGTGAGGCAGCTTGTCCCAACCTTCTTGCAATGTGAACCTTTGCAGTGAACATGTCAGGGTAGTTGCTCTCTGCTCAGGACTACATTTTTCTCATCACCACTTAAATCTTATATCTGTGACAACACCATCTCTGAACATTTTCTTTGTACGTGTACTGTACTCATTTTGTGAACGAGAAATACTGTTGTACTGTACCATTACTATCTGTACCTGCTGTTAAAGGAGCAGCTTACTTGGAATTACAGACATGATGAATGTGTAGTATGGCATCTGTCTGGCATCATAATCTACCCCTGTAAAATCCTTGAGGAATTGGTCCCTAATCTGCACAGAAATCACTCACTACAAAAGCAAAAGACTTGGCAGGCAATGCAACATACCCCCAATGAAAAGTAGTGGTGCCATTAGTACACTAAGAGAAAATACAATAAGTGTCCGGGGCCCAAGACTGTTCAACAGCCTTCCACCAACTATAAGGGAATTAGCAATAGACCCCTGGCTGCCTTCAAGAGGGAGCTGGACAGATTCCTAAAGTCACTGCCACATCAGTGGACTATGTGCAGCCAGCAGTAACAGCCTAGTTGATCAAGACCTGATCCACCGGGAGGCCTGGTCATGGATCGAGCTGCGGGGGCGTTGATCCCCAGAATACCCTCCAGGTAGACTCCAGGTAATCAAGCATGAAACACATGCTCTAGGGAGTTATGTCTCGATGTGATTAATTTTCAGTCAAAATGGTCTTGACAGAGGTCATAAAGAACTTTCCTCTACAAAATAAGTCGTGTCACATTTGAAATGGAAATAAGAAAACGTTATCTGTAATTATCCCTGATAACCAGTTTATGGGTATATACAGTGGTCCTTCGGTTTTCGTGCATCTCCAAACTCGAACATTTATGTAAGTGTATTTTCGTAAGTGCTGTTGCAAGTGAATTTTGTGGGGTCTGAAATAGACTAACCTACGTGACATTATTTCTTAAGGAAGTAAATTCGTTCGGTAATGGCACTTGAGCAGCATTCTGGAACAAATTTTCGGCAAAAACCGAGGGACCACTGTACATATTTTTTTTTTCAACACGTCGGCCGTCTCCCATCGAGGCAGGGTGACCCAAAAAAGAAATAAAAACTTTCACCATCATTTCTTATGAAATGATAGAGAATCTTTTCCCGATGGTAATGACACCAAAAGTACAAAATTTGATAGAAAACTTACGGAATTACGTTCTCGCAAAGTTAGCGATGTTAGCGATATATACGCATCGGCAATTTTGCCGACTTTGAGCCCTATTTTCGGCCAATTTCATTGTTACAGTCGACCAAAATCATAGCTATTTCTTTAGAACTCCATTTGTTCTATTGATTGGGTACAAGAAACCACCAATTTACCGATTTCAACTACCCAATAAAGTGTTCAGAAATTGGCAATTTTGCCAATTTCATGCAAAATAAAAAAGATGTCAATTTCAAAACAGGGTCCAGAAAAAACAATGCAGACATTCCTGGCACTAAAATAAGATGTTATCTGTTCATTAGTCACGTCTTTAGGCCCCTCTTATATTACTCTTGCTTTTAACCAATGTCACCATGGTTGTTTAATATATTTATAGATGGGGTTGTAAAAGAAGTAAATGCTAGGGTGTTGGGGAGAGGAGTGGGATTATATTATGGGGAATCAAGTACAAAATGTGAGTTGACACAGTTACTTTTTGCTAATGATACTGTGCTTTTAGGAGATTCTAGAGAAAAGTTGTGAAGGTTAGTGGACGAGTTTGGGAGGGTGTGTAAATGTAGAAAGTTGAAAGTGAACAAAGATAAGAGTAAGGTGATGAGGGTATCAAACGATTTAGATAAAGAAAAATTAGATATCACATTGGAGAGAGGGAGTATGGAAGAAGTGAATGTTTTCAGATATTTTGGAGTTGACTTGTCAGCGGATGGGTTTATGAAGGATGAGGTTAACCATAGAATTGATGAAGGAAAAAAGGTGAGTGGTGCGTTGAGGTATCTGTGGAGACAAAAATGATATCTATGGAGGGAAAGAAAGGAATGTATGAAAGTATAGTGGTACCAACACTCTTATATGGGTGTGAAGCCTGGGTTGTAAATGCTGCAGCTAGGAGGCGGCTGGAGGCAGTGAAGATGTCCTGTCTAAGGGCAATGTGTGGTGTAAATATTATGCAGAGAATTTGGAGTGTGGAAATTAGGAGGTGGTGTGGAGTTACTAAAAGTATTAGTCAAAGGGCTGAAGAGGGTTTGTTGAGGTGGTTTGATAATTTAGAGAAAATGGATCAAAGTAGAATGACTTGGAGAGCATATAAATCTGTAGGGGAAGGAAGAAGGGGTAGGGGCCGTCCTCAAAAAGGTTGGAGGGAGGGGGTAAAGGAGGTTTTGTGGGCGAGGGGCTTGGACTTCCAGCGTGTGTGAGTGTTAGATAGGAGTGAATGGAGACGAATGGTTTTTGGGACCTGACGAGCTGTTGGAGTGTGAGCAGGGTAATATTTAGTGAAGGGATTCAAGGAAACCGGTTATTATAGATTTAGTCGGACTTGAGTCCTGGAAATGGGAAGTACAATGCCTGCACTTTAAAGGAGGGGTTTGGGATAGTGATAGTTTGGAGGGACTATTCTAAACTGAAGTATCTGAGCACCTCTGCAAAGACAGTGATTATGTATGAGTGAGGTGAAAGTGTTGAATGATGATGAAAGTATTTTCTTTTTGGGGATTTTCTTTCTTTTTGGGTCGCCCTGCCTCGGTGGGAGATGGCCGACTTGTTGAAATAAAAAAAAAAAGTTTAAACAAAATGCAGTTTACTGTGCTTTAAGCCCCAAGGTTATTTTAACCTATAAAAAAATTAATAACGCTTAACCTGCATCCAAACCATGAAATACATACTTCACTACATTGTTACAGCATGATTATACTGTACTGTAATTTTCAAAATCTCACAAAAACCTGTGAAGAATATTAAAAAATGGCTCCTTACACATTTTAAAGTAAGAGATATAAAGCAGAATATGAGATATTATATAAAGTAAAATATACAATTGGTATTGGCAGACTGAATGACCAACTTTGGGTTAGATTTGGGATTATACGTTTGCTGATGAAGTAGAGCAGTTAGTAAAGATGCATTAACCCTTTCAATGTCGACAGCCCCCAAATTGAAAGCCCCGTCCACATTGGCATTTTAAACCAAAAAAAAAATTATCTTCTAAAATAGTAGAGAATCTTTGTCTAAAGGTAAAGACATTAAAAATGAAAAAAATATGTACACATGCAAAATATTGGAGCTCATAGAAGTTCTTTATGCAACAGCAATTTTGCCCAATTTGAATCCAATTCTAGGCCTATTACAATGGTCAAATTGACCCATTCTCCAGCTATATCACTAGTATGTGAAGAAACCACCCAGAAGTTAGTAATTTGAACACTTTTACATCATTTTGAACAAATTCCAGGTTAAAACAGTCCAAAACAAACACTGTAGGCACTCCTGCCACTAAAGTAATCTTCCTTCTATTCATTAATCACATCCCCAGGACTTTCCTTACCTTCCATTTTTAATCCACCCTCATGAACAAAAATTTGTCATTTTTTCCTTATTTCTCAGTTAACCCGTAAACGGTCCAAACGTATATATACGTTTTTACCGCTAGTGCCCCGACCTTGATTTTCCCCATAAGAAAGCATGTAAAAAAACGTATATATACGTTCGGGGCACTAGCGGTAAAACGTATATATACGTTTGGACCGTTTACGGGTTAATAAACCATAACCAAGAATGATTGGCCATGGTTTAGGTTGTCCCAATAACTGAAGCAGACCTAGTGAAAACCCATAAAATAGATTGGGGAGGAGGGGGGCCAGCAGGCCCCTACCCTTCCCTAGGAAAATCACCCAAAATCAACAATTTCAACAATTTCCATCACTTTAAGCCTGCTTCAGGTCACTTTTAGCCTGAAACCGACCAAAATCTTCTGCATTTCACTAGTATGTCTTCTAGTCTACTGACACCAAGAAACGGGCAGTAAAACCACCACCTATGCCCATTCGCTATTCCAACACAAACATGCCACATGAAGGAAATGCCCCACAATACCCTATTTAATCTCTCAACACATAAGCAACATAACATCAAGTCAGATATACATTTAAACATACATAAGCAAACTTCATAGATAATAAAGTGCATGAATTATGAGCATACAACTGAAGCATGTCAAATGAATAAATTAAGTCATAATAGCATCAAGAAAAACATACAGTCATAGAGGCAACAGTTAAGTGAATGTATGCTAGTTTATACATAAAGGGCAAATCTATAGTTAGGCATCATCAGTTTGAAATTTGTAAAACTTATTACATGCAGATAAAATACATTATTCTTTTGTTTATAGTCCAGACAGGTTGAGTAAGCTAGACTGTATAATGGCATCTAACTGTGTGTGTACATAGTGTCACCTTAGCTAGTGTGCATACACACTGTGTCACCATTACATGTGCACATACACTGTGCTAACATTACTAGTGTACACACTGTCATTGTTCACTGAACAATGTAATGCAGTATAAGAATTGTCAACAACCCTTACAAGTATTAACCCTTTGACTGTCGCAA
The DNA here is from genome assembly GCA_009830355.1 of Cherax destructor. Taxonomy (NCBI): domain Eukaryota; kingdom Metazoa; phylum Arthropoda; class Malacostraca; order Decapoda; family Parastacidae; genus Cherax; species Cherax destructor. The sequence goes on from WNWK01004876.1 coordinate 110,254, forward strand.
CCCCTAATCCTGAGTGCTCTCTGTTGTCGCAAAATTTAAAAAAAAAAAAAAAAATCTTATGAAATTATAGAGAATCTTTTCCCGATGGTAATGACACAAAAAGTATGAAATTTGATGGAAAACTTACGGAATTACGCTCTCGCGAAGTTAGTGATCTCGGCGATATATATGCATTGGCAATTTCGCCGACTTTGAGTCCTATTTTCGGCCAATTTCATTGTTCCAGTCGACCAAACTCATAGCTATTTCTTTAGAACTCCATTTGTTCTATCGATTGAGTACAAGAAACCACCAATTTACCGATTTCAACTACTCAATAAAGTGGTCAAAAATTGGCAATTTGGGCAATTTCATGCAAAATAAAAAAGTTGTCAATTTCAAAATAGGGTCCAGAATAAACAATGCAGACATTCCTGGCACTAAAATAAGATGTTATCTGTTCATTAGTCACATCTTTAGGCCCCTCTTATATTACTCTTGCTTTCTATTTTGATTTTTTATTCACAAAAAATAGAAGATTTACCGTTATGCAGACTATTGCATTATTGTAAAAATGGTAATAAATAATATCAATGCACTTGTAAAAGAATATTAGACTCACCAATTGATGTGTATTGGACACGTGGCGTGATTTGTTTACTCTTGAACATTTGCAAAAATCGAACATTTCCCCTACTTTGAGCTCAATTTCAAGGTCGTTTTCTTCATGAAACTAATCAAAATCATCTATATTTCTGTAGTATGTTTTCCATTCTATGAAATGAGACCATAAAAAAGAGAATACAACCATAAATACTATACGAAAATACACCTCAAAGACGGCGTTTTAATCCAAAAACACGGTCAGTTTTTTTTTCTCATTATGGACTGTGTGCTGCAGGATTTTTTTTATACAGTGCACACTTACCACACAGACCCATTCTCTCATATGTGGGCCTACCAGCTTTCTCCCGCTTGATTTGAAGCTGCTAGAATTTGTGAGTATGTATATATACGTCCGAAACAGTGGCTCGTAAGACGTATATATACGACCGAAACAGTCAAAGGGTTAAAAGAATGTCTGCATATCTATTAACCAAATCTGTACAGGAACCAAAGACAAACTACATATATTGTTGCATACAGTGTAGTGAATGATGAGTAGACAACAAGCTAATTATGTAAAAAAAAAAAAAATGAAATATTTTACTAGACAACATTGCACCCTAAATAGGTCTTTACCAAGTCTACAATAATAATATTATTATTATTATTATTATTCCTTTTTTCTTTTACCTCAACAGCCATTTCCCATCAATGCAAGGTGATCTAAATTAGGAAATTACACCATCATTCATGTAACTGCTATCTTTCCAGAAATGTGCTGACATCACAATTCAGATTACAATTTGACTGCAACATTCCAACCCCTCCTTCAAAGTACACAAACTGCCCTGTTCAACTCCAGGACTCAAGCCCAACCAACTGGTTCCCCCGAATTCCTTCATAAAGGTCACTTTGCTCAAACTCCAACAGCACATGCATTAAAAAAAACACTTGTCTCCATTCACTCCTGTCTAACATACACAAGCTTGTTGGATGCTCAAGGCCCTAAAACTCAAAAGCCTCTTTTATTCCCTTCCTCCAAACATTCTTGGGACGACCCCTTCCGCTCGTACCTCCCACCTCAGATTTATACACCCTCTTCAAATTCAAACTCTTTATTTCAGCATGATATAATGTTTGTACATAGATGGGTAACATTTAGGTGTACATGCAGAAAGGCCAAACCACCACAACCTCCCATCCTCAGATCTCTGAATTATACCATTGGTGATTCCACACTGCCTTTTAATTTCTATGCTTCAAATTCTCTGCACAACATTCATACCACATTGTTCTAAAAAATGGCATCTCCACTGCCTCTAGCCTCCTCCTCACTGCAGCATTCAAAACCCATGCCTCACACCCAAATAAAAGTGTTGGTACTATAATACTCTGTCATATTCCCTTTTTGAACCTCCATAAATAATCTTTTCTTCCACAGATGCTTTGACACAGCACCCACCTTTTTCCCCTTCATTTATTCTAACTTTCATGAAGGGAAAACCAGTTAGTTGGACTTGATTCTTGGATGTGGGAAGGGCAGTTCCTGCACTCCGAAGGTAGAAATGGGAATGCCACAGTAGGAAGGTAATCTGATTGCAATGTCAGCACACTTTTAGAAAGACACCAACTGAATGAATGTTGGCGAGTGTTTTTTCTTTGGGTAACCCAGCATTGTCGGGAGATGCAGCGAGTTGAAAAAATTAGTAGTAGTAGTTAGTAGTAGTGGTAGTAGTTAGTAGTAGTGGTAGTAAGTAGTAGTAGTAGTTAGTAGTGGTAGTAGTCAGTAGTAGTGGTAGTAGTCAGTAGTAGTGGTACTAGTCAGTAGTAGTGGTACTAGTCAGTAGAAGTGGTAGCAGTCAGTAGTAGTGGTAGCAGTCAGTAGTAGTGGTAGCAGTCAGTAGTAGTGGTAGTAGTCAGTAGTAGTGGTAGTAGTAGCAGGAAGAAGAAAGAAGCGGCAGTGGCAGCATCAGAAGAAGGGTTAGCAAACAAGCACCAATGCTGTCCAATAACAAGGTTCTGCTGTGTTATATTCACAGTACACAGTACAATATTTACAACATAGTTGATTTTTGTGTTATACAGCAAGTTGTGTGTATCTAAAAACTAACAATAATGTAGTGAAGTATATAGAAATGTAACTTGAAATTCAAGATGTAATTTGTATAAATGTTCCATTAGTATCCAAAAAACCCATGAGTTAACAAACCTGACATCCTAAAATAATTATGAGTCACCACCACCACCACCACATCACACATTCTAAGTTATGTATGTGTCATCACCATGCCAGGCATCTGAAATAAAATAAATTTAACCACAATATCAAAGGCATTTATATTTAAAAATCTAGCTTTATTATTATTATTATAAATGTTTGTGAAAGTTTTTAACCTGTGAGGGTTATTCAGCATTACTTGGCAGAGATAAGAGAGATGGTTGAGGTGGTGTTGAAGCAAGGATATGGAAGAGGAGTGGGTCTCAGATGATGTAGCAAACCAATGCTCTGCATGTTAGTGGCTTTGTGTGTGTTTATCAATATTTTATTACAAGCTAAACTACATTTTATATAATGCAGAAATTGTTTGTTTGTTTGTAAGAAATCAGAGTATGTGTCCACGGTAAAGGTGGAACCATCACAGAAGGGTGGACAAAATGTCAGGGCATAATTTATAATGAAAACATTTACGTTAAATGCCACGTGGCCACTTTTTAATACAGAGCAAGGTGCGTCTTTACTGAAACATGTCTACAGATGACAGAAGTTCATTAAGAGATAAAAAAAAATGGCTCAAGATATGCACAGGAATCAGTTTATTAGACTAATTTTCTATATGGTTCAATACTAGCATCATTTCTCTCTCATACTCACACTGGTATCATCTCTCACACTCCTGTTTGATATCTAACAGTACTGAAGGAACCCATGTTGCAAGGAGAGTTAATTGCCGAGACTAAACTTTGAAGTACATTTTACAAAAGCTACAGTTCTTGCTATAATACCAAGATGGATAGCAACAAATGAAATTCTATTTCTGCAGTAATTATTATTATTATTATAATCAAATAGAAACGCTAAACCACAGGGGTCATACAGCTGCAGTAATTATGAAACTCAATACAGTGGTACCCCGAGTTTCGGCCACCTCCCAACTCGAATAATTATGTAAGTGTATTATTGTAAGTGCTTTTGTAAGTGTATTTTTGGGGTCTGAAACGGACTAATCTAATTTACATTATTGCTTATGGGAACCAATTCATTCAGTAACAGCACTCGAACAGCCTTCTGGAATGAATTATGGCCGAAACTCGGGGTTCCACTGTACTTAAAAAATTTAAATTTTTGCTCAATATGCTGTAGGCAATAAAAAGCTGCCAAATATACTGCACTGTATTGTAACTGCACAAAATCCACACCAACTGAATAAATGCACAGTATATCATTTATATACTGGCCACTGCCCATCAAAGTAGTGTGACTCAGAGTAGGAACCTTCACCATCACATCACAGTTGCTGGAGAGTTGTAACACATCACACACAAACAGCATTAGATATTCCATGTGTATGACTTCAAATGAATAAACACTCCATGCAAATCAGAGCACTCCAAATTTGGATGTCATTTTATTTTAATCTGTAGTGGGATCACATAACACCTGGGCAATGGAAGACCTTCAGATTCAGTCCAAGAAAGGGAAAGATACATCTAGTTCCCTGGATCAAAAGCCCCTCACTGACATCAAGGGACCTTCCCTGAAAGGCTCAAAATTAGGAACCTAGGTATAGTGGAACCAAAACAAAATAAGCATTCACCATCATTCATTCAACAGCTGTCTTCCCAGAAGTGTGCAAGCATATCAATAAAAACAACCCTCCAAACTGCAACACTCCCTATCCCTTCCCTAATTTTAGCAGAGAAAGGATTCTCAGCTGTTCCTGCCACCTCATTCCCAATTACAGTTTGTGTGAAACATTCATTTATGACGAGAGACTGTTATTGTTTTATGCCTTCATATACAGTGTTTGCTGCACTGTATAACTATGCATTTTATGAAATATAATGTTTCTAAGAGAGGCCAAGGAATTGAACCTTTAGGCAAACTGTAATAACCATAAAAAGACAGAAAGAGTGAACAGAAAAGTAATACTGATTTCAGAGAAAGGAAAAGCTTCGTAGAGGCCCAACTTGTGGTACATTCCATATGATGTTGCAGAGGTAGTCACCAGAAGAATTTTCAAGCAGATATGGCAAAATGATACTCACACAGCACAGTAATAGAAAAGACTGTCTTATAAGGGATTCCAAAGACACATGATAGTTCTGAACGAACATTTTTGTGGTTACAAACAGTTACAGAAAGTAATGAAACTGGAGTTTTCAGCTCTTTATGACAAAGAGGGTGTTGACATTATATATTGCAAAGGCATATGGATGGCAAGTACAATGGTGTAATAACTAACAACTCCCCATACACATTTTCTCAAATGTGTTTCTGAATGGCCTACATCAACACCAAAATTAAATATCAGTTTATTTTAGAATCAAGTACATCACTTTTCTTTAGCTTAATGAAGGCGGTTAAAAAAATACATAAGCAAACAGCGACCTTTTATTATTACTGTATTACATTTCACCTACAAGAGGTTTCCGACTCACGAAATTGTAAGAACACGATTGCAAACAAATCACAGAACAGCCTGCCAATTTTAGGACTCACTTGCCATGGGCTCGAGCTCCACCCTTTCTGTGATTTATTTACAAGAAGCTTATTGGATACAGAAAAATACAAAACATCGATATGCTGTATATAGTTTTAAAAGGTAGCCACATCAGGTGCTGAGTGAAGGTGAGGTCAGGTGTGGGTGGTGTCAGGCCATGGAGGTCAGGTAGCACTAGGTGTTTCCTGCTTCATTCCAAAATTAATTTTGTAATAGGTTTTGTTAAAATGCACATTCCTATATTGTTATGGTATTTGTGACAAGGAAAAGTTGCAGTCTCTCGAAACTGCTATCTATCTGCATCATTCTCCTTGTACAGTACCTACACTTGTTGAAAGTTCATGAGATGTACAAGTATGTTCCAGTGTACCACACATGCATTCCTTCTGTCACATATTCTACAAGTGTATTTATGTTCCTGTAATCCGGTGTCCAAATCTCCAGCTGTTTCCCTGTATATAAATGTAATTGCATTCAACACCATTGGGTACTGTAAACCTCCCACTGTGACTGTGTTCCTGATGGGGGTAGAATGCCCTGGTAAATTCCCTAATACTTTTAGTGGTGAAGACTGTAATGCCAATATCATTTGTATGGAATAGAGGGAGTGATAGAAGCTGCTGTCTATCCGATGGGTAGAATCATGGCAATCAGTGGTGGTGGTGGTGGTCTGTCTGTCTATCTCTCTCTCTCTCTCTCTAGGATTGGTTACATTATATATTTAGGGGAAATGCTAAACCTGTCTCATAGTGCCTGGGGAATGGGAGGCAAACAGTTTCATATCAAGGAGGGAGAGGACAAATTCAATTTCTTAGATCAAGAGCCCCTCACCAGTATCCAAGAGTCTCCTTTGAAGGATCTCTGGGATTGGTATTGATGCTAAGGCCTACGATTTGGGAAATTTTAAAGCAGAAGTTCTTTGTATGTATGTATGAATGTTCATCAAGGTTCTTACGTAATGCTACAGATCCCGAAGGAACATAGAAAAAACAAAAAAGCCTGTGATCATGCTTCTCTGATCCAAGGTCACAGTGAGAATACTAGTGGATTAAGAAGATAGGAATGTAAAAAAAAAAAAAAAAAAAAAAAAAAAAAGGTAGGGCATCGCCACATTCCTCTTTCATTGCAAATTGTATAGCGAGTTCAACTTGGTTGAAATAAGTCTTCAAAATAATGAAGGATGAAGCCTCTCGCTACGATCCAAAACATCGTCGACCTACCCTTGGCCTTACCTTCACCCAGCACCTCACATAACTATTTCAGCACTATGTGTATCAATGTAGTATTGTATTTTTTCTATAGTTAATAAAGCCTTTTTGTAAGTGAAACTTTGTATTAACAAAGAGGTCTGCTTTTGCTATACATGTCTTTTAACCAATGGTTGACTCAGTGTTATGCTCCAATAACCTTAATTCTCCTACATTTACAAATACTTGACTACCAATCACCTTTATTAGTATCACATTCACAGGGGAGCACTAAAACAACATACATCATACAGCACCTGAGGGAATAGGAGGCAATCAGGTTTGATCCAAGTAAGGGACATTCAGGTCCAATTGCTTGGATTAAGAGCCCCCACATCTTGAAGAGATTACCAGTCACCAATTACATGAACAAGAAAAAATATAACAAGAGGTGATACATATGTCACTTAAATCATTCGAAACCCAATATGTACTTGTTATGTATAGTATAAGTACAAGCTGGTAACCAAGTTTCAGTTAAGAATGAATGAATGAATCTGTAAAATAAATTATTATATTCATGGGAAACACTCAACCTTGTATGTACTATATATTAAAGGTAGGACGTTCAAAGATGAGCAGTGTAAATGTGTAGGGAAACCAAAGATTTCAAAAATGAAGTTTGTGTGTTCACTCTCTGAAGAGAACAATCTATCACTCTGACAATTCTTCAACAGCATTTCTAAACACCGCTCAGAGATAATCATATGCATTCACTGTGTTTAATACATAGCCATAAAACATGTCCCTCGACCAACAGCGATAAAATGAAGTTGGCCAGAAGTCTAATTATAACTTTGCTACATACATGCTAGTTGCTGAATCTGACCAACAACACTGGCAGTAACATGAAGAGAGACTTAGACTTATGTATAGATCACTTTCACCACAAGTGGCTTCTTCAGTCTGATGAAGCCACTTGTGGCAAAACATTGTCTCTAATACCTTGAGCTGTACTTAAGTGTCTTTATCTACATCTTGTCAGTACTATCATTATACCATTTACATCCACTGCCAGCAATCCTGCAAATGTTAAGTCAGCACCACAAAGAGTCGGAAAAGTGTAAACCTTCGAGAAAGAGTGGAAGGTAAGGAAGGTCCTTTACCATAGAAGAAACAGTGTCTACAAGTCCACTGACCAAAACACTATTATTACATTCATGGGTAAGTGCTAAACCCCTAGGAGTCATACAGTACCTACAGCATGTGAAGTAATCAGGCTTTGATCCAAGACAGGGAGAATAGCTCCAATTTTTTGGATCAAGAGCCTTTCACCAGCATCAAGGAACCCCCTTACAGGGACTGGAAAATGAGAATCCTGTATGATGGAATACAACAAGTAAACATAGCAATCTTTAGTTCCCACTAGGCAATTCATATAGGACAAGACAGCAGTACATTATATACAAAATAAAAAAGCCAGAGTGGCAAGGAATTGCGTTCCGGCTGAAGATACAACGCAGCCACCACTGAATGTGAAGGGCAAGTGGAGAAGATGAATCACTATCACTTGTAAAGCACTTTGGGCATCAGAAACCAGAATAAATGAGGAGGCACACATGGTAGCAAAGTGGAAAACGGCAGTGAGAAGAGAAGTTAAGTTTGGCATTTAAAATACTAGCCAACTACAACAGTCATCCTTGGATCATCTATGGGGAGCTTCATATGTAACAAGATCAGGACAGGGGGAAGACTTTTACCGACTCAAAAAAAAAATTACATCAGGCCTCTTAGGCCAAAAGAATGAGCTCAATACAAGCTGTGATACTGTAGGATTGTGTAGGAAAATGTGTGTCAAGTAAAATAGTCATCACTAGATATATTTTAAGAGTACTGGTCCTTTATATCAATGACAGCACTATAATACTACTAATATAATCAAATTAAGTGCTAAACCTAAAAGGGGTTGACATCACCTATGAAATTTCCAAGCTACATTACACCCTTTGCATTTCTACATCCAATTATTCCAAAAAGAGACAATCCTTTTCCCTTCAATTCCCTCTCTCAATATTCTGCCTCAATTCTAATTTAAGTTTCATCCACCTTAATGTTTCAGTAGCCACCTTCACTATAACTTTCATTAAGCTGGCAGCCCAAGAAAAGTTATTCCCAGCAAGTGTCAGTTGAATCCAATTGAAAAATGTAAATACCTAATATATAGGGATATATTTTCAATTCTTGTTTAAAGGCTTTTGGTGTTTATTTGATACTATCAAAATATGAATGAAACAATAAAAGTTTACCCAAAGAAATCAGATCTTACAATCTGAGTTTTTGGGATTTATTTAATCATTTTTATCAGCAACATATCCTGGTCACAAAGGATCAGATAATTGTTGGTCTTCACTGCTGTATTCACCACAGCATGGAAGCCCCAGCCTGTATCACCTATGGTATCTACAAAGACTGCAGTCTCTCCCACCCCCCAAAAAAACTTTGCCAACAGGGCATTTGCCTGTACAGTGGAGCCCCGGTTTTATGTTATTAATTCGTTCCAGAATGCTGTTCAAGTACCATTACCAAACAAATTTGTTCCCATAAGGAATAATGTAAATTAGATTAGTCCTTTTAGACCCCCAAAAATACACTTACAAAAGCACTTACAAAAATAAACTTACATAATTGTTCGAGTTTGGAGCTGTACGTAAACCAGGGGTCCACTGTATTAGAAAATGCTTTATTTCCTTTAAGATGAATGCGACTCTCAACATTTTCCATTCTTGTAAAACAGTTTGTTTCAAGCAGCATTACTTTTGAGAGTTAATGGTTCCTGGAATCATCACCCCTGGGGCCCAATCTCAGAAAAAAAACATTACAAGACTAAGAGCTACTCAGAAACACAGAAAAGCAAAGATAAGATGTACTGAATGAATTACAATCATGGAACAGAACTTTTTTTTTAACACGTAGGCTGTTTTCCCACTGAGGCAGGGTGACAAAAAGAAAGAAAACCCCAAAAATTAAGAAAAAAACTATCATCATTCAACACTTTCACCATCACTCATACATAATCACTGTCTTTGCAGAGGCACTCAGATACGACAGTTTAGAAGTCCCTCCAAACTGCCAATATTCCAAACCCCTCCTCCTTTAACCCTTTGAGGGTTTTTGACGTACTAGTACGACTTACATGCCAGGGCGTTTGACGTACTAGTACGCCTAAATTCTAGCGCCCTCAAATCAAGCAGAAAAAGGCTGGTAGGCCTAGATGTGAGAGAATGGGTCTGTGCGGTCAGTGTGCGCAGTATAAAAAAATTATGCACCACACAGTGCATAATGAGGAAAAAAACTGACCGTATTTTTAGGTTAAAACAGCGACTTTGCAGTCTATTTTCGTATGGTATTTATGATTATATTCTCGTTTTCTTGGTCTCATTTGATAGAATGGAAGATATATTAGAGAAATAGAGATAATTTTGATCGGTTTCTCAATGACAAGTACCTAGAAAATGTTCGATTTTTGGCGATGTTCAAGAGTAAACAAATCACGCCACACGTACAATACACATCAACTGGTGACTCTAATATTCTTGCACAAGTGTGCTGATGTCATTTATACCGTTTTTACAATGATGCAGTAGTATACATAATAATAAATCTTCAATTTATTGTGAGAATAAAAATTCAAAATGGAAAGCAAAAGTAATGTAAGAGGGGCATGGAGACGTGACTAATGGACAGATAAAATGTTATTCGAGTGCCAGGAATGTCTGTCTCGTTTATTCTGGACCCTATTTTGAAATTGGCATCTTTTGAAATTTGTGTGAAATTAGACAAATTGCCAACTTCTGATCACCTTATTGGGTAGTTGAAATCGGTAAATTGGCGGTTTCTTGTACTCAATCGATAGAAGAAATAGTTCTAGCGAAATAGCTATAATTGTAGTAGACTGAAACATTGGAATTTGCCGAAAATAGGGCTCAAAGTCGGCGAAATCGCCGATGCGTAAATAGCATCGATACCGCTAACTTCGCGAGAGCATAATTCCGTTAGTTTTCGATCAAATTTCATAATTTTGGTGGCGTTATGATCGGAAAAAGATTCTCTATCATTTCATAAGAAAAAATAATTTTTTTTCCGAAAATGTTTCGACCCTGAGAGAGAGTTAAGAATCGGGATCTTGATCCAAGGGAAGGGTAGCTCCAATTCCATAATCAAGAGCCCTTCACCACGGAAGGGTCAATGTAAACTGAAGTTTGTACGATTCATCCGTCATCTTATATTCACGATGCAAAATGACCAGCAATGCTGCCAGTGCAAAATGTTGAACGCTTGTACGACAGGACTGAAGTATGTACTGTACTTCCCTGGATGGATGTTGCCCACCAACCTGCTAGGTTCAGTTTAATACTGATAAGTTTGTCAAGACCAGTTGTTTGGCTATTTAACTCGATGACTAATGCTGTTATTTTTTAATGATGTATTTCATGATAGCAAATGCTCAGAAAATGAAGAATGATTTTAGTCATTGACAAGTATTATAGTGCTGAAGGCATGTCTACATTAAAAATGTACATAAAATGTATAAATATTTTATTTTTATTAACACATCGGCCATTTCCCACCAAGGCAGGGTGGCCCGAAAAAGAAAAACTTTCATCATCATTCACTCCATCACTGTCTTGCCAGAGGCATGCTTGCACTAGTTATAAAACTGCAACATTAACATCCCTCCTAACTTTTCCTGGGCTGACCTATACCCCGCCTTCCCTCCACTACAGATTTATACACTCAAAGTCATTCAATTTTGTTCCATCCTCTCTACATGTCCAAACCACCTCAACAACCTCTCCTCAGCCCTCTGGATAATAGTTTTGATAATCCTGCACCTCCTCCTAATTTCCAAACTACGAATTCTCTGCATTATATTCACACCACACACTGCCCTCAGACATGACTTCTCCTTGTTGCATTATTATTATTATTATAATCAAATAGAAGCGCTAAACCACAGGGGTTATACAGCGCTGCAGGTTATTGCAGGATGCAGGGAGAATGGGTTGTAAGAGGGAGATGGATGATTAGTAGGGTATGGAGTGCAGCAGGATGACGGATAGTGCAGGGATAGAGGGTAGCAAGAGATCAAGGTAGAAGGGACTGAGGGAGGTGCTAGAAGTATAATCCTCAGAGTTTGTGTAGTAAGTCACTTTCTGTCAAAAAGTCAACGAGAGAGTCAGGATTAAAGAAGGGTCCATCTGCAAGAAGGGAAGGTAAAGAAAGGGCCGCAGAGCGAAGACGCCGTTGGAGGTAAATTCTGCGTGCTCGTTGATAGAGTGGGCAGTCCAACAGAATATGTCGAACAGACACTGGAACCTGACAATGCTCACAGAGAGGGGCAGGGAGCCTCTCCATGAGATACCCGTGAGTAAGACGGGTGCGGCCGATGCGAAGACGGGAGAGTGTAGTCTCCCAACCTCGACATTGGTGACAAGAAGAAGGCCAGAAACCTATAACCGGTTTAATAGAATGAAGTTTGTTATTCAGCAGGTCAGACCAGCGTTGTTGCCAACGGGTGCGAAGGTGGGTAGCAATGACCGCAAAATAGTCCGTGAAAGGAACACCTCTATATGAAACTGGAAGGTCATGTACTGCTGACCGTGCAGCAGTGTCTGCCTGTTCATTGCCCTGTACGTTAACATGACCAGGGACCCAACAAAAGACAGTATCTTTATGCTGGCTAAAGATATGGCGTAACCAAAGGTGGATACGAAGAACTAGGGAGTGAGGTGTATCAATTTTACGGATAGCCTGTAAAGCACTAAGGAAGTCTGAAACGACCCCAAATGGTGACACAGGCATAGATGCAATACGGATAAGTACCACAAGAATGGCATACAATTCAGCCGTAAATATGCTATCCGAGGGTAATACGACGCTGTCCGGAAACACTGCTGTGAATCCGACGCCGTCAGATGACTTTGAACCATCGGTGTATACTGCGATGGCATGGGAATGAGAACAGAAATGGTCTAGAAAGAAAGAGCGAGAAGCCGCCGTAGGTAGTTGGGCTTTCGCGCAAGGTAGAGGAATAGAACAGACATGGACAGCAGGAACTTCCCAAGGGGGCAGGGGAAAGGAAGATGTCACATGAACATATAGAGGTGGGAGCTGAAGGGAAGACACGAGTGAATGTAGACGAAGAGAAAAGGGACGAAGTAAGCAGGGGTGACGAACAAATATAGAGCGCCTACTAACATCTGTAACAATCCTATACATGGAAGGATTGCGGAGGTCATGAGAGCGAACAAAATAGCGAATGCAATGTGCATCACGACGATCGGATAAGGATGGAATGTTCGCTTCTACATAGAGGCTCTCAACCGGGGAAGAACGAAATGCACCAAGGCATAAGCATAATCCCTGGTAATGGATGGGATTAAGGATGGAAAAAGTAGCAGGGGAGGCCGCCGAATATATCTGGTCACCATAATCGAGTTTCGACAAAATTAGGGCTGAATGTAGGCGAAGGAGAGTTCTACGATCAGCCCCCCATGAAAGATGTGCGAGGGTTTTAAGAAGGTTCAGCCTGGTGTGACAAGTTGCCTTCAGAGAGGTAATGTGAGGTTTCCAGGACAATCGACGGTCGAACAGGAGGCCGAGAAACCTGACTGTATCACATTCTGGGATACGTGAGCCGTACAGGTACAATGGATGATCAGAGACCAATGAACGTCTAGTAAACGTAATTTGATGAGTTTTGCCACTAGAAAATTTAAACCCGTGAGTGGTGGCCCAATCAGAAACCCGGTTGATGGCATGATGGAGGGAAACTGCAATGAGGTGACAGTCAGCACCTGCACAAGCTATAGCAAAGTCATCCACATAGAGCGATGACCAATATTGGATGGGAGAACAGATGCCAGATTATTTATAGCAAGCAGAAAGAGTGTTGTGCTCAGAACACATCCCTGAGGGACACCTTCAGCTTGGACAAATTCCGGGGAGAGTTCATTACTAACCCGGACCCAGAAATGTCTGTCAGTTAAGAAGGCCTTAAGAAAGAATGGTAGGTTGCCACGGAGGCCTAAGGAGTGGGCCTGGGCCAAGATATTATATCTCCAAGTTGTGTCATAAGCCTTCTCAAGGTCGAAAAAGATAGCGATAGCTGAATGGTTATTCGCAAAGGCATTACGAATATACGTATCCAAGAGCAGCAAGGGGTCAATGGCAGAACAGCCCTTACGGAAGTCATATTGACTAGGGGAGAGACTATTGTGTCTCTAAATACCACATCAAACGTCTATTAACTAAACGTTCCATCGCCTTGCAAACTGCACTGGTAAGAGCGATGGGACGGTAGTGAGAGGAATCACGTCCCGTAGTACCTGGTTTTCGAAAAGGGAGAACAATAGCAGACTTTCACAGCTGGGGAAGAACTCCTTGCGACCATATGAGATTAAAGAGTCGTAAGAGGACAGTATGAGCAGACTGATGTAAATGCTGTAGCATATGAATATGTATGCCGTCTGGCCCAGCTGCCGATGATCGGCAAGCAGAGAGTGTTGCCTCCAGTTTTTGAAGGGTAAAAGGCACATTATAGGATTCTTCTCTAAGAGAAGAAAAATCTAAGGGCTTTAACTCGCTGGCAGACTTAGAAGAAAGGAACGAGGGGCATAGATGGAGCCCCTGAGAAATGCGGACGAGATGATTACCAATTTCAGTGGCAACGGCAAGAGGGTGTGCTATATCGACACCAGCAACCTGAAGAACAGGAGCCGGGTCGGGGGAGAATTTACCACTTAATTTTCGCACTTTCTTCCAGACTGCACTCATCGAGGAAGCCGAAGTGACAGTAGAAACGTAATCTCGTCAGCAAGTGCGTTTAGCATCACGTATGACACGGCGAGCAATAGCTCTCTTCTGCTTAAAATCAAGGAGTCTCTCTGTGGTTCTGTTATACCGATACCTGCCCCATGCAGCGCGTTTCAAACGCACTGCCCGAGAACAAGCAGACCACCAAGGCACGCACTTCTGAGGATGCTTGCCCGAGGTTTGGGGAATAGAATGTGAAGCCGCTATGAAGATGGAGGACGAAAAGAGATGTAAAACCTCATCAATGGAGGACGAGGTAGGAACCTCATGAAAGGCAGTAAGATGTGCGTAAAGGTCCCATTTCGCCCCATCAAATTGCCAGCGTGGACAATGAGGAGGTGGAGAAAACAGAGGAGACTTAAGGATGATTGGGAAATGATCGCTGTCATGTAAGTCCGGGAGGACAGACCAGGTGAAGTCAAGGACTGTTGAGGAAGAGCAGATGGAGAGATCGATACAGGAGAAAGAATGAGTTCGAGGATCAAAATGGGTAGGAGTACCCATATTTAAAACATGGAGGGGAAGAGAAGCAAGAAATGCCTCCAACTGAATGCCACGGGAGTCACAGTGCGACCCTCCCCAGAGAAAATAGTGTGCGTTAAAATCGCTAAGTAATAGAAGGGTGGCGGTAAGGAAGAAACCAGAAAATCAACATCTGGGATAGACAATGCCCGCGAAGGGGAGAGATATAAAGAACAGAGTGTATACCACTTATTCAAGTGGATACGGGCTGTGGTGTAATGTAAGGAAGAAGGGATAGAGCTGACGGTATGGAACACCAGTGCATATAAGAAGAGCACTTTCGTTAAAGGTTCCATCAGAAAAAGGATCCGATGAATATAACAAAACATAGCCTGAAAAGGGCCTGATAACAGTGGATTGTAATTTGGGTTCTTGCAAACAGACCCCAACAGGGAAAAACTGGGAGAGCAACACCTGAAATTCACCCCGGTTACCCCTGAGGCCTCGCAAATAAGCCATGATTTATGGAGAGAAAGATATAAGTGGAAGTGAGAGGAATCTATGGACTAGGGTTAGAAAAGTCCACGTGTGGAGGCAGCGGAAGACCTGTAATCAGAGAGGGAGGAGGACGTTGTGAAGGAAGGGGGGGGTTGAGACAGAGAGAGATGAGGAACCTCAGGTGGAGTAGTGTCCATCATCAGTTCAGTCTCTGAAATATATTCTGCAATAGCTTCCAGTGTTTCGGAAGTCAAAGATGCAGAATGTGGGACTACATTAGAAATGGAAGAAGAGGGAGCAACTATCGGGGAGTTTATAGACTGTACTAAGGTGGAGGACGAGGAGATAGAAGAGGAAACTGTCGTAGGGGCTTGGGAGGGGACAGGGGATGAAGGTAGTGTATGAGGAGGATGATGAACCTCCACAATGTTACAGAACTAGTCGGAGCGAAGAACCTGGCAGTGAGGGATTTTTGCTAGGCTTATGAAAAAAGGGGGCGCTGAGGTTTAGGTGAAGGACGAGGGCGTATAGACTCAGGATGTGCAGTGAGTAGAGGGAAGGAGTGTGGACAGTATGGGAAGCCGGTAGGGACCTCGGAGCCAAGAACATCATAAGGATTCGAGGCGGGGTGATTGAGGATGAGACGACCTGAGAGGAAGCGTGGAAGTTGGGACCCCAGAAGCAGGGCGACGTCTAGCAATGCGAGAATAGGAAATGCGGGAAGTCTCCCTTGAGCGTAGATGAGAGACGGCCATAGCATATAGAAGCCTTCCGCCTCTTTGAGACAACGGATTTCCGCTCATTCAGGTAAACCTGACAACGGCGAAATACGATGGATGTGCCTCATGACAGCTAAGGCAAGAGGGAGGTAGAGTACAAGAGAACTGGCATAGTCGTCAGCACCACAGACTGGGCATTCGACCATGGACCTGCAATATTTTGCTGGATGACCAAGCTCAGATTTTACACTGCTGCGTGTAGAGTCACCTTTTGAACCAAATGTTGACTGCAATGTAGACCGAAGGTGGAAGTTCTCGGCAGTCAAACGTTAAACGAGCTATATTGCAAGGATAATGTCTTCGCGTATTGGCGGGGGACAAAAGTATCAACCTTATGGATAGGGAGTTCTTGGAGCTCAAGCTGCTCTAAAATGTCATCACCACATGTCTAAATTCCGTTGGACAATGGTGTGAGGTAAAATGACAGAACCACAACAAGAATTGAGGGAATGATGTTTGTCAATAGTAACTAGGAACAGTATCTATGGTTGTAGAAGAGAAGATCGCGAGCTTGGCCAGCATTCTGGACCGTGATGATGCGAGTGCCGCTCTTGAGGCGTGAAATGAGATATCTTTACCTACATGTGTGAGCCTTACCGATACTATGATCAGAAAGATAGGTATTAGGAGTCGGTCGTAGAAGTAAAAATTTGTCCATCGAGTAGTGTGAAACAAAGTGTCTAAGGGAAGTGCGTGATGAGCTGTCGTTTCTGAGACGAACGAGAAGGAAGTGTCGAATCGTCATGTAAGGGTCGTGGTCGTTTGTGCGCGGGACCGGAGTGGTCCGACGTGTGACGGGCGGGCAATTCGAAAGTGCTGCACCATTAAGGGAGAAGCCGAAATCAAGGTCAGAGAATAGCGAAGGTCAGACGTATCAAAAGGGCCAGTGGGTCCCGGTACCTAAAGCAGGTGACGAACTGGCACCAGCAAGATGTACAGGGGTATTAAGGTTGTCCGAAGAGTTGTCCGTTAACGAGGTAGGTCGGAACTAGGTGCGGTATCAAGGGGCCCGGGGTAGGTTCACAGATTAGGGCATCCATGGTTAGGTTACTTCTTTCTTTTTTTTTTTTAAGAAAAAAAGAAAGAAAAGAAAATAAAAATAAAAAAGAATAAAAAAGGGGAACGTGGAGAATAGCTCCTAGGAGGAATGAAAGGCGTAAATCCCCCTCGCCCAAGAGGACCTCAACACCGCAAGTAGTGCAGATGCTGCATGGAACCCGTGCCATACCCTACCCTTCATGCCCAGTAAACCAGCAATCCGGGATAGCAACCTCACATCCACGAGCCACCTCGGCGGACAAAGAGAGGGTGGCCGGATATCCAGCCACAAGCATACCGCCTTCAGCCACCACCAGGAATCCGAAAGGTGGCCTCCAGAGATACACCCGTCGCCCGAAGGACATCCCAGGCGATCCAGATTCCACGGCAAACTACACCACGCAAGAACCTCAACGGAATGGATTGGACCACGGTACCCTTCCCCCTACCTAGGAACTAGAATGCCTGTGGAGAGAGCTCCCAGGGTAAAATGGGAAGGAAATAAGGGAGGGATGAGGAGAGGAGGAGGAAGGGAATAGGGAGGATGGGGAAGATGGGGAAAGGGGAGGGGGATTGGGGGTAGTAGGTTCGGTCTGGGGAAGAAGACCAGAGGTCCATTCATCAGACCGATAGCCTCTTTACCGCGACAAGGAGCCCCCTTAAAGAGGTCTCCTTGTTGCAACATTCACCACCCATGCTTCACACCTATATACATGTTGGTATAACTATACTCTCCACATTCCCTCTTTGCTTCCATGAACAAAGTTCGTTGTCTCCACAGACTCCTAAGAGCACCACTGCATGCTTTTTCCCTCATAAATTCTATGATTTACCTCATCTTTCATAGACCCATCTGCTGAACCGTCCACTCCCAAAATATGAATACATTCACCCCCCTCCATACTCTCTCTCCAATCTGATTCAATTTTTTTGTCACTAATTTTTTATCTTTATTACCTTACTCTTTCTTATATTCATTTTTTAATTTTCTTCTTTTAGATCCCTACCAAACTCATCCCCAACCTCTGAAACTTCTCTTCAGAATCCCCCAAAAAAGCCCCGTGTCATCAGCAGAGCGACTGTGACAATTTCCCATTGTTGTTATTCTTCTTTTAACCTCGCATCTCTTGACACATTCACTTCTCTTACAACCCCATCTATAATATATTGAACAAACGGTGACATCACACATCCTTGTCTAAGGCCTTTTTTACGGGTAATAATCCCCCTCTCTCTCCACATACTCTAACCTGAGCCCCTTTCTCAAAACTCTTCACTGCTTTCAGTAACCTCCCCCCTATTCCATACACCCACATTGCCCCTATCTACCTTCACCCCTTTTCAAACCCACATATGCCACAAAAACCTCTTTACCCTTCTAAATACTGTTCATCTATGTGTTTCTGTAAACACCTGGTCTACACCCCTACCTTTCCTAAACCTCATTTTCATCTGCTATCCTCTCTCTGCCTTCTCTTAATTCTTTCAATAATAACTACCTACACTTCAAGTATACTCAACAGACTTTTTCCCCCTATCATTTTGCACCCTCGTCCCCCTCTGCCAATCCCTAGGTACCTTCCCTCTTCAACATTAAATAATAACCAACCACTCCAAAACTAATCCCCACCTGCCTTTACTTTATATCTTTATCCCATCAATCCCAGCATTTTCCCTTTCATTCTACCCAAGCCTCAGAATTTTCCCCCTACAACTGGCTCTTCCCCCTCTCCTAAAAAGATGTTTTCCTCCTTGCCCTATACAAAACACAGCTTCCTTCTCTTCATCAACATTTAAAATTCCTCAAAATATTCCCTCCATCTTCCCGATCATGGTACCCCGCTTACGATGGTCCCCAAAACACCATTTTATGTAAGTTTTTTTTAAATGCTTTTTGTAATGTAATTTTGGGGGTCTAAAGGACAGTTTTTTTCATCATTTCTTATGGAGATAAATTCGTTTGGTAATGGTACTTGAACAGCTTTTCTGGAATGAAAAATATCTAATATTCCACTGTACCTCTAACTCCATTTAATAACTCCATTTGTCAATAACGATGAAACTACCATTAAAATCCACTACTCTGTCATATGCAAGCCTCATTCAAAGACAAAAAGCTGCATGTTCTTTGCCATCAAATTATTCTGCCCCGTGCCAGGGAGGGGTTTTAAATTGCACAAGCTTTTTTTTTTTGGTGTTGCTTTTTTTTTCCACCATTGAGGGTTTTTAGGTAGAAAATTCACATGGATATGTGAAACCCTTTCCCTGGGGAAGTGGAAAAGAATTCTTCCTCCATAAATGTGTGTCATAAGAGATGACTTGGAAGCAGGGGTAATAACCCCTTCTATAAATCCCACCTGCCCTGGTGGGATGCGACTGGGGTGTTGAATGAGTGAAACCCCAACAATCTGCACACATCTCATCTTCTCCAGCTTTATAACTGACATTTGTTAAAACTTCATTCCAACTAGACTATGAAGAAAAATGGTCAGCTACATATTATCTTTCCCAGTTAAAACTTTTCATTGCAAATATCGAAGCACTTTGTGCAACCTCTTCCATGCTCCTTGTATTTTATGTCCGTAGTATCCTGTTTAAAAAAAAATGCTTAAATATTCTTGATCCAAAATAAGCTTAAATAATGCAATTGACCAGTTAATAATCATTCTTATACGGAAATGATTAATAAAAGGCTCAAAAATGGTTAATTAAAGGTGAGGGAAGCTGGTCATGTTTGGGGCTAAATATTTCATCATTCTATCTTCAATTTCCCTTTTCTACTAACTATTTCATCTCGCAACAAATGCTTGAAAATTTCTTCCCCACATAAGTGGATGGACAAGCTTCTAATTCTTTTAAATGTCCACTTTTTTGGGTTCCTTTTAAAATATCCCTTTCAAATTTTTTTGAAATGTTCACTCAAATTTAGTCAGTAATGGTTGCTCATAATGGTGGTAAAACATTATGAGGTATAATATGGGAAGGCTTGCATGATTTTAAACTACCTTCAATCCCTCCCCCTTCACTCCTTACTAGAAAAAGGGTTAATCAAACAAAATTTTATTTACTTAATTTTTAAACTTTTTATTTAATTTCAAAAAAAGGGGGCCAACCTGTTACAAAAATGACTACTACTGATGCAAGAAAATGTTACACAAGGTACATACATCACATTCATTATGCTGAAGTGATGGAACATAATGCTTTCATAAAAATAGTCTTTAAATAAATAACTGTACCATTTCTACAATAATCACTTGAAACTCAAAATTCATGTAATATAAAACTTTAGAAAACAAATTTGATCAACACAATAATGTTTATAGATTATTTCCTGTCTTGGATAACAATATAGAAGGAAATTAACTAGTTCTGATTGGTGCATTAATAGTGCAAGATTATATTTGGTGACATAAGTTGAAAATCTCC
>WNWK01004877.1:0-130822 GCA_009830355.1 Cherax destructor
TTCTCTGACACTTTGAGTCTTTGCCTCCCTGCACCTTTGGGTAACCAGGGACTCTTTTCTGGCCTTCCCTTAATCTTTTTCCTTGGGTATAAACCGTTCTTCTGCCTCCTTGCACTTTTGCCCTACGTATTCCATCATTTCAGTTATTGTCTGTCCTTCATTTCCTTTCCCACTGTGTGTGTTGTGTGTGTGTGTGTGTGTGTGTGTGTGTGTGTGTGTGTGTGTGTGTACTCACCTAATTGTACTCACTAATTGTGGTTGGGGGCCGAGATCAGCTCCTGGCCCGGCCTCTTCGCTGTCTGCTACTGGGTCTCTGCTCTCCCTGCTCCATGAGCTTTATCATACCTTGTCTTAAAACTATGTATGGTTCCTGCCTCCACTATATCTTTCTAGTCCATTCCACTTCCTGACTACTCTGTGGCTGAAGAAATGTTTCCTGACATCCCTTTGACTCATCTGAGTCTTCAGCTTCCAGTTGTGTCCCCTTGTTTCTGTTCTCTGAAACAACCTGTCACTATCTACCTTGTCAATTCCGCAGTATTTTGTATGTCGTTATCATGTCTCCTCTGACCCTTCTTTTCCTCCAGTGTGTCCTATTTCCCTCAACCTTTCTTCATAAGACAGACCCTGAGTTGTGGAACTAACCTTGTCGCAAACCTTGATCCTAGTTTCCTTAGTGCTTACCAGGTGTGTGTGTGTGTGTGTGTGTGTGTGTGTGTGTGTGTGTGTGTGTTTGTGAGAGAGTGTGTGTGTGTGTGTGACATGTGAGATGCAGGCTCAGTCCTCCGTCGGACTCTGACGCCCGACTCTTCTGGACTCTGACGCACGAGAGTAGTGTCGGGAAGTTTGGCTCTCAGTCGGTACAAGAATCAAGACCCGACGAGCTATATTATCCTTCCGGTGCGTCGTAAAATTGATATTGCATCACAAATGTCGCAAGACAGCACGGCGAAGATGCGTTGCCCCCCCTCTCTCTCTCTCTCTCTCTCTCTCTCTCTCTCTTATACATTTCCTCTCCCTCACACACATTTCCTCTTCCTCATTTCTTCTCCCTTATTTCCTCTCTCATTTCCCCTCCTTTATTTCCTCTCCCTCATTTCTGTCTCACATTTCCCTCCTTCATTTCCTTTTCTTCATTTCCTCTCCCTCATTTCCCCTCCGTTATTTCTTCTCCCTCATTTTCTCCCTCACATTCCCCTCCCTCATTTCCTCCCTTATTTCATCTCCCTCATTTTCTCCCTCACATTCCTCTCCCTCATTTTTCCTCCTCATTTCCCCTCCCTCATTTCATCTCCCTCATTCCTTCTCCCTCTCATATGCTCTCTCTCATTTTCTCTCATTTCCTCTCTCTCATTTTCTCTCCCTCATTTTCTCCCATTTTCTCCTCATTTCCTCTCATTTCATATTCCCTCATTTCATCTCTCTCATTTCCTCTTCCTCATTTCTTGTCTCTCATTTCCTCTCCTTCATTTTCTCTCCCCTTCATTTCTTCTTAAGTCTTCTCTCTCTCATGTGAATGTGACTGACCTCACTAGGTTAAGGCATTGGCTTAAGCCGGTGAGAGAATTGGACCTGCCTCGCATGAGCCAGTAGGCCTGCTGCAGTGCTCCTTCTTTCTTATGTTCTCTCTCTCTCTTTCTCTCTCTCTCTCTCTCTCTCTCTCTCTCTCTCTCTCTCTCTCTCTCTCTCTCTCTCTCTCTCTCTCTCTCTCTCTCTCTCATGATGTAAATTGCAAAGTCTGCTCTATATTGTAAATTCTCCTACGACTTGATATCTGTGAAGATAACAAGATAGCGCTTTAAAATAACATGATAACGGAGAAAATACCATCTTAACCGTAAAAATAACATAACGGTAAATAATAACATGAAGATAAAAATAACATGATAACAGTGAAGAAAAAATGACTACGGTGAAGACATCAACAAAACGGTGAAGATAACATGATAACCTTGAAAACAACATGATAAAGATATAGTAGATAACGGAGAAGACATGATAACGGTGAAGACATGATAACGGTGAAGACATGATAACGGTGAAGACATGATAACGGTGAAGACATGATAACGGTGAAGACATGATAACGGTGAAGACTTGATAACGGTGAAGACATGATAACGGTGAAGACATGATAACAGTGAAGACATGATAACGGTGAAGACATGATAACGGTGAAGACATGATAACGGTGAAGACATGATAACGGTGAAGACATGATAACGGTGAAGACATGATACGTGAAGACGATAACGGTGAAGACATGATACGGTGAAGACATGATAACGGTGAAGACATGATAACGGTGAAGACATGATAACGGTGAAGACATGATAACGGTGAAGACATGATAACGGTGAAGACATGATAACGGTGAAGACATAACGGTGAAGACATGATAACGGTGAAGACATGATAACGGTGAAGACATGATAACAGTGAAGACATGATAACAGTGAAGACATAACGGTAAAGACATGACAATAGTAAAGACGTGATAACGGTAAAGACATGATAACAGTGAAAACAGCACTACACATTAAAAAAGGACAACAGTGAAGGATAACATAAAACGATAAAGGACAACAAACCAGTAAATAAAACAGAATTTTAGAAATGAGTGACAGTACAGCAGGAAACTCTTGGTACTGATGGTAGTAACTCTTGGTACTGATGGTAGTAACTCTTGGTACTGATGGTAGTAACTCTTGGTACTGATGGCAGTAACTCTTGGTACTGATGGTAGTAACTCTTGGTACTGATGGTAGTAACTCTTGGTACTGATGGTAGTAACTCTTGGTACTGATGGTAGTAACCTTGACTATGGTAGTAACTCTTGGATGATGGTAGTAATTCTTGGTACTGATGGCAGTAACTTTGGTACTGATGGTAGTAACCTTGGTACTGATGGTAGTAACTCTTGGTACTGATGGTAGTAACTCTTGGTACTGATGGAGTAACTCTTGGTACTAGGAGTAACTTGGTCGATGGTGTAACTTTTTGAACGATGGTAGAACCCGGTACTGATGGTAATCCTTGGTACTGATGGTAGTAACTTTGGTACACTGATGGTAGTAACTTCTGGTACGATGGAAAATTTTTATACTGATGGTAACTCTTGGTACTGATAGTAGTAACTTTGGTACTGATGGCAAATTTGGTACTGATGGGTAACTTTGGATTTATGGGGTAACCTTGGTACCGATGGTAGTAACTTGGTACTGATGGGTAAATCTTGGTACTGATGGCAGTAACCTTTAAAAGATGGTAGTAACTTTAAAAATGGTAGTAACTTTGGTACTGATGGCAGTAACTCTTGGTACTGATGGTAGTAACTCTTGGTACTGATGGTAGTAACTCTTGGTACTGATGGTAGTAACTCTTGGTACTGATGGTAGTAACTCTTGGAACTGATGGTAGTAACTCTTGGTACTGTTGGTAGTAACTCTTGGAACTGATGGTAGTAACTCTTGGTACTGATAGTAGTAACTCTCGGTACTGATAGTAGTAACTCTTGGTACTGATGGTAGTAACTCTTGGAACTGATGGTAGTAACTCTTGGTACTGATGGTAGTAACTCTTGGTACTGATGGTAGTAACTCTTGGTACTGAGAGTAGTAACTCTCGGTATTGATAGCAGTAACTCTCAGTACTCATAGTAGTAACTCTTGGTACTGATAGTAGTAACTCTTGGCACTGAGAAACTGGAGTCCTAGCAAACGCAGTCCTAGCTAGCAACTGCAGTCCTAACAACTATAATCCTAACTAGCAAGTGCAGGTCTAGAAACAGTAGTTCTTGCAAAAATTAGTTCTAACAAAACCAGTCAAGTAGGCGCTTCCGTCAGGGCGCTCCATGTGGAGAAACAGTCACTCCATCCATCAGTAATCACAGAATGAGGTCCAGAGTCTAGATTTGTCTGGGTATAACCTCACACCTGAGGCTTCCTCATATTCACCTGCGACAAAGAAGCTGTAACGTGAAGACTTCAAAAGTGTGACACAGCATCGTCAGTGCCAGATCACTCGAAAATGCAACATTCTCAATGCTGGAGGTCAGAGGTCAGAGGTTAGCACAGAGATGATATCCACAGAATGCAATGATTAAACTATTAATCTGGGTGTGTCAGTTATGAGGGTCAAGTGCGATTTAAAGATCGCTCATTGGAGCAAAGTCAAGGAGTAGGTCACTAGGGTATTTAATCTTATCAATTACCAATATGGATGCCGTAAGCTCAAGACCCACAACACAGTGGTTTGTCCACGCGCAGGTTAGTGTCAGCCACTCCGATACGAGTGGTAACACGAGTGAAATCTAATAAATAAGCTAGACTGTATGATGTTAACTTGTGCTTCAGAGTCAACAAAAGCTTGAACTAGGACAACAAACGTGGTAGCTATGAATAAAGAACCTATATCAGCATAAGAATGGACATGCAGGCATGTAGCACAGTCAATGTCAGTATACATGGTCTTATATTCCTCCCTCAAAATCTCTTCATTGTAAAAATGAGAAGCGACTTCGTCTCCAAGACATTCAGAAGCCTCTGAACTCCTCGAGGTATCAAAGGACTTTTGAACAGGGGAAGAAGATGGAGACTCATTTAAGGTATGACTGGAAGTTCTGGTTATGCCTCATAACTTCCCTTGAAGTCTGTGCTGGAAAGGCAGTCAGAGTATTTGCACCCATGGTCAGCACAAGCATAACATCCACCAAAGCTATGGCTACTGCCTCCTGTGCCAGCACATGATAGAGACAGTAATGGGCACTGCTGTTTAACGAGCCATGAGACAAGCCACGACTCCTTAGGAGCACTCTAGCAGTCGAAGCTCAAATGGCCTTTCTTTCCGCAGTTAAAGCAAACTCATCCCTAAGAATTTCTATATATGCTACGATTAGAGTGTGCTCATGGTACTTGCCCGTGAAGAAGGGCTGGACAGTACATCAATAGCAACAGGACAAGGTGCTATGCTCCCGGGAGAGGGGCAGTGTTGGTAAGAGGATGTAAATCATTATGTACAAGAGAAGTGTGATTCACTACTGGGGCAGTGACTAATGCCATTTGATGAGAACATCAAGCATGCCCATGATCCAAGTCAATATCGCCCAATAAAACTCAAACTAATAAAATTCACTGAGGAGGGCATTTAAAACAAAAGCCCAGCCGAACCTAACAGCAACATGCTGATTCGAATCCAACCAAAAGAACAATGCTGAGCCGTCCAATTCATTCTAATGAGGACATTAGAGCACTCCATGATGATTTGAATAGACTGATGCAGTGGTCGGAGAAGTGGCATATGCAGTTTAATATAGACAAATGCAAAGTTCTAAATGGTGTACAGGACAATAACCATGCCACATGTAAACTGAATAATGTAAATCTTAATACGACTGATTGCGAGAAAGATTCAGAAGTTCTGGTTAGCAGTAATCTGAAACCAAGACAACAGTGCATAAGTGTTCGCAATAAAGCTAACAGAATCCTTGGCTTCATATCAAGAAGCATAAATAACAGAAGTCCTCAGGTAGTTCTTCAACTCCTCATATCTCTGGTTAGGCCTCATTTAGATTATGCTGCACAGTTTTGGTCACCGTATTACAGAATGGATATAAATGCACTGGAAAACGTACAAAGGAGGATGATAAAGTTGATCCCATGTATCAGAAATTTTCCCTATGAGGATAGACTGAGGGCCCTGAATCTGCACTCTCTAGAAAGGCGTAGAATTAGGGGGGATATGATTGAGGTGTATAAATGGAAAACAGGAATAAGTAAAGGGGATGTAAACAGCGTGCTGAAAACATCCAGCCAAGACAGGACTCGCAGCAATGGTTTCAAGTTGGAAAAATTCAGATTCAGGAAGAATATAGGAAAGCACTGGTTTGGTAATAGAGTTGTGGATGAGTGGAACAAACTCCCGAGTACGTCATAGAAGCTGGAAAAATAAACACATAAGCAGTATAATGTGATCCTTTATTGACAATGTTTCGCCCACGCAGTGGGCTTTATCGAGTCACAGACAGATCTACCTGGAAAATGAGTAACAAGAATATATATAGGATATAGTCAGGTGGAGAATGCTGGGTCAGGTGGAGAAAGCTGCATGTGACAATCTTAAAAGTAGTGTGATAGTTAAAAACATAGTGTGACTTAAAGGACCTGCAGTGTACCATTCTTGAGTTCTAGGTGGGATAGCGTTGAAGAAGTTTCTTGGCAATAGGTTCAGCTATGTTGTAGAAGCCGTTGTTCTGGTTGAAGTTGTTGGATATACAGATAAAGTGATGATTCCAGGATTCTTCGGTATTGCGTGTTGTCTTCTCTGGCGATGAGTCTTGCGTTTCTGTAGTTGATTAAATGGTTGTGTAAATTTCGGTTTTGAACACAGGCATTTCTTGAGTCGTCAGATCTGCCTGCGTACTGGTGTTCTGAAATGCGTGTTTGGAGGTCTCTGGATGTTTCGCCGACGTATAATTTGCTTCAGCCATTACAAGGGATTGTGTATACCCCTGCCGTGGATTGAAGCTTTTCCTGTCTGTTACTGGTAATGTCCTTGATGGTGGTGGATGTGGAGGTGGATACTCGGAATGAGGTCTTAGAAAAAATGTCACATGCAGCTTTCTCCACCTGACCCAGCATTCTCCACCTGACTGTACCCTATATATATCTCCATGTTGCTCATTTTCCAGGTAGATCTGTCTGTGACTCGATAAAGCCCACTGCGTGGGCGAAACGTTGTCAATAAAGGATCACATTATACTGTTTATGTGTTTATTTTTCCATTGTGTCGGTATTTTATACCATTTATTTCCGTCATAGAAGCTAAGACGTGAGAGGGTGTGGGTGGGTGTGAGATGGACCTGACTAACTTGTGCTACTAGGTCTTAGGCCGTGCTCCTTCCTTAAGTGGAAGTGACCTGACTAGGTGGTCATTGGTCTAAGCCGGGGAGTGACATGGACCTGCCTCGCATGGGTCAGTAGTTCCTTCCCTCTTTCTTATGTTCTTATGAGTAAACAACATTGAAATTGCAAGAAAAAGTATAAAAGAGGAAAGCTACCTCGCTCACTCAGTGAATATGTAACAGTTATTTACAGGTAGTGTCTAGAATCACGAAGGGAAATCACAAGGCATAAAACAAGGAAACACACAGGTGAAACACACAGGTGAAACACACTTGTGAAACACAGGTGAAACACACAGGTGAAACGCACAGGTGAAACACACAGGTGAAACACACAGGTGAAACACATATGAAACACAGGTGGCATCTGAGGTGAACATCCCAAGCATAAATTGACACAAAAATATTGCTGCAAAAATAAAAGGTGTAAGTGATTACCACAACTCACTCTGTAAATCATTAGTAAATTAGCACAAGGGAAAATTAAACAAAACCATACACCGGTAACAAGAAAAATAGAGTGTGCCGCAGAAAATCCTGCAATTAATCAAGGTAAGAAAACAGGAGGCTCTGCGTGCATAGGCAGCCACGAGCAAGACTTAATTGTAGACAATCCTCTACAGAATTACAGGTTCATAAACACTCTCGCAAATAAAACAAAATAAATGAAAACCAAATCCAACAGGTAACAACAGTCCTAAACACAACCTGAAAGAACACAGTTGAAAATAATAGTTACAAAATAACAATCAATAACACCAGTAACAGAAGAACCAGTAGCACTAACAAGAAACAGATGCACAATGGTGCTCTCATGCAGTGCTAAAAAAAACTCAGTGTACAGGTCTAGGTGAAGCCTAGAACGTAAACTGCAAATGATGCACACGCTAGCACTGAACACGCGCTAGCACTGACACGCCTAGCACTGACCACACGCTACCACTGACACACGCTGCACTGTACACTAGCACTGTAACACACGCTAGCACTGACACCTAGCACTGACCACACGCTACCACTGACCACACGCTAGGCACTGAACACAGCACATGAACACACGCTAGCACTGACACTAGCACTGACCACACGCTAGCACTGAACCCCACGCTGGCACTGCACACACGCTAGCACTGAACACGCGCTAGCACTGAACCATACGCTAGCACTGAACACACGCTAGCACTGTACACTAGCACTGTACACACAGCTAGCACTGAACACACGCTAGCACTGCCACAGCTACCACTGACCACACGCTAACACTGAAACACCCAGCACTGTAACACACGCTAGCACTGAACACACGCTGGCACTGAACACACGCTAGCACTGAACACGCGCTAGCACTGAACATACGCTAACACTGAACACACGCTAGCACTGTACACTAGCACTGTACACACACGCTAGCACTGAACACGCGCTAGCACTGACCACACGCTACCACTGACCACACGCTAGCACTGAACACAGGGACTGAACACACGCTAGCACTGAACACACGCTGGCACTGACCACACGCTAGCACTGACACGCCTAGCACTGAACACCTAGCACTGACACAACGCTAGCACTGAACACGCGCTAGCACTGCACACGCTACCACTGACCACACGCTAGCACTGTACACTAGCACTGTACACACACGCTAGCACTGAACACGCGCTAGCACTGACCACACGCTAGCACTGACCACACGCTAGCACTGTACACTAGCACTGTACACACACGCTAGCACTGAACACACGCTAGCACTGAACACACGCTAGCACTGAACACACGCTAGCACTGAACACACGCTAGCACTGTACACTAGCACTGTACACACGCTAGCACTGAACACGCGCTAGCACTGAACACGCGCTAGCACTGAACACGCGCTAGCACTGAACACACGCTAGCACTGAACACACGCTAGCACTGAACACACGCTAGCACTGAGCACACGCTAGCACTGAACACACGCTAGCACTGAACACACACTAGCACTGAACACACGCTAGCACTGAACACACGCTAGCACTGAACACACGCTAGCACTGAACACACGCTAGCACTGAACACACGCTAGCACTGAACACACGCTAGCACTGTACACTAGCACTGTACACACACGCTAGCACTGAACACACGCTAGCACTGTACACTAGCACTGTACACACACGCTAGCACTGAAAACACGCTAGCACTGTACACTAGCACTCTACACACACGCTAGCACTGAACACACGCTAGCACTGAGCACAGGCTAGCACTGAACACACGCTAGCACTGAACACACGCTAGCACTGAACACACGATAGCACTGACCACACGCTAGCACTGAACACACGCTAGCACTGAAACACGCAGCACTGAACACGCCTAGCACTGAACACACGCTAGCACTGAACACACGCTAGCACTGAACACACGCTAGCACTGAACACACGCTAGCACTGAACACACGCTAGCACTGAACACACGCTAGCACTGAACACACGCTAGCACTGTACACTAGCACTGTACACACACGCTAGCACTGAACACACGCTAGCACTGAACACACGCTAGCACTGAACACACGCTAGCACTGAACACACGCTAGCACTGACACTAGCACTGTACACACGCTAGCACTGAACACGCGCTAGCACTGAACACGCGCTAGCACTGAACACACGCTAGCACTGAACACACGCTAGCACTGAACACACGCTAGCACTGAACACACGCTAGCACTGAACACACGCTAGCACTGAACACACGCTAGCACTGAACACACGCTAGCACTGAACACACGCTAGCACTGTACACTAGCACTGAACACACGCTAGCACTGAACACACGCTAGCACTGTACACTAGCACTGTACACACACGCTAGCACTGAACACACGCTAGCACTGAACACACGCTAGCACTGTACACTAGCACTGTACACACACGCTAGCACTGAACACACGCTAGCACTGTACACTAGCACTGTACACACACGCTAGCACTGAACACACGCTAGCACTGAGCACAGGCTAGCACTGAACACACGCTAGCACTGAACACACGCTAGCACTGAACACGCGCTAGCATTGAACACGCGCTAGCACTGAACACGCGCTAGCACTGAACACACGCTAGCACTGAACACACGCTAGCACTGAACACACGCTAGCACTGAACACGACAGCATGAACACGCTAGCACTGAACACCGCTAGCACTGAACACACGCTAGCACTGAACACACGCTAGCACTGAACACACGCTAGCACCGAACACACGCTAGCACCGAACACACGCTAGTACTGAAGTTTATGATGCAACCCAGGATGGGGGGGGGGGGTAAAATATCACAAAACAATGTCAAAATAAAATGCTGTTCTGTCGTACAAAGAAAAAACACAAGGCACAATTTCCTGAGGTAGTGCACAGATAACTGTGCACCAGGACACTGTAAGGTAGTGTCAATAGCAACAGTATGACACACAGCCGGTACAAATGTACTTAAAAATAGAAAACAATAAGCATACATTGTACTTGTGCTGCTTTGCATTACAATTACGATAAAGGCCAACAGTTATGGAGAAGACTAATTAATATATGGAGGCCACGAGGCAAGATGCTAGTAGATGAGTCCAAAATCAGATGATGGCAAAAGAGAAGCACCACCACTATCAACATGATGTCACAACTTGCACAAGTGGGGACTAAAAGGCCTTTTCAGCGAACTATGGTGACATCACCCGGGGAGAAGACGTCTTGCCCTCACCTCCAGCTGCACCTTGTCTCTGTGTGCAATAAAATACTCAACACTGCACTGCACACTATGGTACGGTAAAAGCTGTGGTTATGACAACACAGTGATATAAGGACCTGGCTTAGTGCATGTAGGGCCGCCTGGGCTTACTGCACAAAGCCATGGGGCTTGGGCCAGTAAGACATAGCTGCGAGACTGGCTTACCACTGCATGGCGACAAATGCTACACGTGGCTTGCAGCAGGTAACTGACTGAAGTAGTGACAGCAGCGCTGGAAGCTAGTGGCTTAGACATGGGCTGAAAATGGATTACCTGCCTAGAAAGCCAAGGTAGAGACATACTCGGCAGACGTATCAGCAGGCCAGCAACACAGACAGGAACCACACCGGCTTGGAGACGGACACCTTTTCTGACTGATGTCTGTGTTAAGTAAGTAAGTTTATTCAGGTATACACAAATACAGTCCCACTCGGAAGGCACGAAACACCATCCCCGAATCACCTCCTGTCAAATTCTTTTATACCCTAGTCTCTGGCATCTCGTGTGTTACATCAGATAGACAGAGAATGCCAGAGCACCTCAGTTATCTTGTTTTCTGTACAGGGATGACAATGGAGAGGTTCAACCACTCCGTCTGCGCTCTACAGCCTCAGGGTTCAAACTGACCTAATCTAGCCCAAGGCAACACCAGTGCACAATGGCTATGGGTCATGTCATTGCGTCTTTGGTATGACAGATAATGTTGCTTACACTGACATTATTGACACTGGCAACATCAGCAGCATTATCAGTATTAGTCCTAGCAACAGCTGCAGTCTTAGCAACATAAGTAGCAGCCCTAGCAACATCAGGAGCAGCCTTAGCAACATCAGCAGCAGTCCTAGCAACATCAGCAGCAGTCCTAGCAACATCAGCGGTAGTCTTGGCAACATCAGCAGCTGTCCTAGCAACATCAGCAGCAATCATGGCAATATCCGTAACAGTCCTAGCAACATCAGTAACAGTTCTAGCAATATCAACAGCAGCCCTAGCAACATCAGCAGCAGTCCTGGCAACATCAGCAGCAGTCCAAGCAACATCAGCAGCAGTCCAAGCAACATCAACAGTAGCATGGCAGTCCAGAATCGGCATCATTAGCGAGTCTAGCAGCATCAAGCAGTCCTGCAGCATCAGCAGTCCTAGCACCTCACCAGTCATAGCAACCTCAGTAGTCCTAGCAACCTCAGCTGTCCAAGGAACCTCGGCAGTTCTAGCCACTTCAACAATCCCAGCAACTTCAACAATCCCAGCAACTTCAACAATCCCAGCAACCTCAGCAGTCCCAGCAACCTCAGCAGTCCCAGCAACCTCAGCAGTCCCAGCAACCTCAGCAGTCCCAGCAACCTCAGCAGTCCCAGTAACCTCGGCAATCCTAGCAACCTCACCAGTCCTAGCAGTGGCGTTCATAGTTTCAGGAATACAGAAAAATAAATATTTACCCTTCAAGAATAAATCCGATAGAAAATATTGGAAAACATTTCCCAATTGGTCGACTTCAAGCTTAAAGAAATACACCGGTATACACCGAGGTAGTATGAAGGAATACACCGAGGGGTAGTATGGAAGGTATACACCGAGGGATAGTATGGAAGGTATACACCGAGGGATAGTATGGAAGGTATACACCGAGGGGTAGTATGGAAGGTATACACCGAGGGATAGTATGGAAGGTATACACCGAGGGATAGTATGGAAGGTATACACCGAGGGGTAGTATGGAAGGTATACACCGAGGGGTAGTATGGAAGGTATACACCAAGGGGGAGTAAGGAAGGTATACACCGAGGGATAGTATGGAAGGTATACACCGAGGGGTAGTATGGAAGGTATACACCGAGGGTAGTATGGCAGGTATACACCGAGGGATAGTATGGAAGGTATACATCGAGGGGTAGTATGGAAGGTATACACCGAGGGGTAGTATGGAAGGTATACACCGAGGGATAGTATGGAAGGTATACACCGAGGGATAGTATGGAAGGTATACACCGAGGGGTAGTATGGAAGGTATACACGAGGGTAGTATGGAAGGTATACACCGAGGGGTAGTATGGAAGGTATACACCGAGGGATAGTATGGAAGGTATACACCGAGGGTAGTATGGAAGGTATACACCGAGGGTAGTTGGCAGTATACACCGAGGGATAGTATGAAGGTATACATCGAGGGTAGTATGGAAGGTATACACAGAGGGATAGTATGGAAGGTATACACCGAGGGGTAGTATGGAAGGTATACACAGAGGGATAGTATGGAAGGTATACACCGAGGAGTAGTATGGAAGGTATACACCGAGGGATAGTATGGAAGGTATACACATAGGGAAGTATGGAAGGTAAAGACCGAGGGATAGTATGGAAGGTATACACCGAGGGGTAGTATGAAAGGTATACACCGAGGGGGTAGTATGGAAGGTATACACCGAGGAGTAGTATGAAAGGTATACACCGAGAGAAGTGTGGAAGGTATACACCGAGGGAAGTATTGGAGGTATACACCGAGGGAAGTATGGGAGGTATACACCGAGGGAAGTATGGGAGGTATACACCGAGGGTAGTATGGAAGGCAAAGACCGAGGGGGTAGTATGGAAGGTATACACCGAGGAAAGTATGGGAGGTATACACCGAGGGAAGTATGGGAGGTATACATCGATATAAGTATGGAAGGTATACACCGAAGGAAGTATGGAAGGTATATACCGAGGGGTGTATGAAAGGTATACACCGAGGGAGTATGGAAGGTATACAATGAGGGAAGTATGAAGGGTATACACGGAGGGAAGTATGGAGGATATACATCGAGGGAAGTATGAAGGGTATGCACCGAGGGAAGAATGGAGGGTATACACCGAGGGAAGTATGGAGGGTATACACCGAGGGAAGTATGGGAGGTATACACCGAGGGAAGTATGGGAGGTATACATCGATGGAAGTATGGAAGGTATACACCGAAGGAAGTATGGAAGGTATATACCGAGGGGAGTATGAAAGGTATACACCGAGGGAGTATGGAAGGTATACAATGAGGGAAGTATGAAGGGTATACACGGAGGGAAGTATGGAGGATATACACCGAGGGAAGTATGGAGGATATACACCGAGGGAAGTATGGAGGGTATACACCGAGGGAAGTATGGAGGGTATACACTGAAGGGAGTATGTATGGTATACACTGAGGGAGTATTGGATTTTACTGTCTTACAAGTAACAGTAACAGCCTTAAAAGTAACGGTAACACTCCTACAAGTAGCGGTCATACAAGTAACAGTAACAGTCTTACAAGTCTTACATTAAAATGTAACAATCTTACAAGTAACGGTAACAGTCTTAAAAGTAACAGTAACAGTTTTACAAGTAACGGTAACAGACTTACAAGTCACAGTAATTAACGGTGTAGTCAGCGGAGCATGAGTTAATAAAGTAGTTATCAGACCGTTAACAGTGTCTTAATGGAGCCTTTGTTAATGGTGTACTTAGCAGACAATCGATGTAGTAAACAGAGCCAGTGTTAACGGCGTAGTAACTGGAGCCAGTGTTAATAGTTTAGTTACTGGAGCCAGTGTTAATGGTGTAGTTATTGGAGCCAGTGTTAATGGTGTAGTTAATTGAGCCAGTGTTAATGGTGTAGTTACTGAGCCAGTGTTATGGTGTAGTTATTGGAGAAAGTGTTAATGGTGTAGTTACTGAAGCCAGTGTTAATGGTGTAGTTACTGGAGTCAGTATTATAATGTAGTTACTGGAGCCAGTGTTAATGGTGTAGTAACTGGAGCCAGTGTTAATGGTGTAGTTACTGGAGCCAGTGTTATGGTGTAGTAACTGGAGAAAGTGTTAATGGTGTAGTTACTGAAGCCAGTGTTAATGGTGTACTTACTGGAGCCAGTATTATGGTGTAGTTACTGGAGCCAGTGTTAATGGTGTAGTAACTGGAGCCAGTGTTAATGGTGTAGTAACTGGAGGCAGTGTTAATGGTGTAGTTACTGGAGCCATTGTTAATTGTGTAGTTACTGGAGCCAGTGTTATGGTGTAGTTATTGGAGCCAGTGTTAATGGTGTAGTAACTGGAGCCAGTGTTAATGGTGTAGTTACTGGAGCCATTGTTAATTGTGTAGTTACTGGAGCCATTGTTAATTGTGTAGTTACTGAAGCCAGTGTTAATGGTGTAGTTACTGGAGCCAGTATTATGGTGTAGTAACTGGAGCCAGTGTTAATGGTGTAGTAACTGGAGCCAGTGTTAATGGTGTAGTTACTTGAGCCAGTGTTAATGGTTTATTACTGGAGCATCTACATGTTAATAATATAGTAACTGGAACCAGTGTTAATGGTGTAGTTACTCGAGTCAGTGTTAATGGTGTAGTTACTGGAGCCAGTGATAATGAAGTAGTTAATGGAGCCAGTGTTAATGGTGTAGTAACTGGAGCCAGTATTAATAGTGTAGTTACTGGAGCCAGTGTTAAATGTTACTGAACCAGTGTTATGTATATTCTGACATGTTAATGTAGTGCTGGACCAGTGTTAATGGTGTAGTTACTGAGCCAGTGTTATGGTGTAGTAACTGGAGAAAGTTTAATGGTGTAGTTACTGGAAGCCAGTGTTAATGGTGTAGTTACTGGAGCCAGTGTTATGGTGTAGTTACTGGAGCCAGTATTATGTGTAGTTATGGAAAGTGTTAAATGTTAACTGAAGCCAGTGTTAAGGGTGTAGTTACTGGACCAGTTTATGTATAGTTCTGGAACCAATGTAATGTTAGTCTGGAACCAAGTGTTAATGAGTTAGTTACTGGACCAGTGTTATGTTGCTGGAACCAGTGTTATGTATAGTTGGAGAAAGTGTTAATGGTGTAGTTACTGGAGCCAGTGTTAATGGTGTAGTAACTGGAGCCAGTATTAATAGTGTAGTTACTGGAACCAGTGTTAATGGTGTAGTTACTGGAGCCAGTGTTATGGTGTAGTAACTGGAGCCAGTATTAATAGTGTAGTTACTGGAGCCAGTGTTAATGTTACTGGACCAATGTCAATGTATAGTTGTGAACCAGTGTTAATGGTGTAGTTACTGGAACCAGTGTAATGGTGTAGTTACTGGACCAGTGTTAATGTGTAGTTACTGGAATGCATGTGTTAATGTGTGCAGTTCTGGACCATGTTAATGTGTAGTTGCTTGAGCCAATGTTAATGGTTAGTTGTGGACCAGTGTTAATGTTAGTTGCTGGACAGTGTTAATGGTATAGTTCTGGAGCCAGTGTTAATGGTATAGTTACTGAACCAGTGTTAATGTATAGTTGCTGGAAGCCAGTGTTAATGGTATAGTAACTGGAGCCAGTGTTAATGTATAGTTACTGGAATAAGTGTAATAGTAGTTGGACCAGTGTTAATGTAAGTTGCTGGACCAGTGTTAATAGTTAGTTGCTGGAGCCAGTGTTAATAGTATAGTTACTGGAACCAGTGTTATTGGTGTAGTTACTGGAGCCAGTGTTAATGGTGTAGTAACTGGAGCCAGTATTAATAGTGTAGTTACTGGAACCAGTGTTAAAAATGTTACTGGAACCAATGTCAATAGTATAGTTGCTGGAACCAGTGTTAATAGTATAGTTGCTGGAACCAGTGTTAATAGTGTAGTTACTGGAACCAGTGTTATTGGTGTAGTTACAGGAGCCAATGTTAATAGTTTAGTTACAGGAGCCGGTGTTAATGGTATAGTTAACAGAGTCCCTGTTAACGGTGTAACAGTTCATGTTAACTACAAACCTGGATAGTTTTTCTTGGACTTCATGACGCTCTAAACCTTAAGGGAGAGAACCATTCAACACAAGGAGGGGTAAATGCTCGATCCTCCGTCTGTGTATTGGTCATTCAACACAAGGAGTAATGGAGGCTCGACCCACCGTCCGTGTTGGTCATTCGACACAACGAGTGGTGGGGGCGATCCTTCGTTCCCTAATTGCTTTTCTTGTTCCCTGAGCCAGTCAGGTCTGCTTACCGGGCCACGCTAATCTTTTAATAATTATGATACTGAGACATGGTCTTTACGGGGACCAGCCGGGCTGGTCTGGGACCAGGGGACCAGGTCTAAATGAAAGGATGGAGGGAGATTAAACCCGGCCGGTGCTGAGGTGGTATGACCAAAGCGTGTGGCACTGTTTTATGGCACAGTTACAGCACTTTTGTGGAACCGCTTTGGCATACCTGACTAGAGTGTGCTACCCACCTAACACTAACAATATATTTCAGAAAATTCCTCCAACTACTCTAAAATATCGAAATATGCATTAAAAATATTCATTTTTTATGGACGTTTCATATGATTATTTAAAAAAATAGGTGAAATCTTAAAAAAAAAAATAATGTAGAAAAATGTCATAGATACAAATATACAAGTACTTTAGGACATCTTTTTGCACAGTATTGGTCCTGGGACCTTGGTCCTGGAACCTTGGTCCTGGAACCTTGGTCCTGGAACCTTGGTCCTGGGACCTTGGTCTTGGGACCTTGGTCCTGGGACCTTGGTCCTGGGACCTGGTCCTGAAACCTTGGTCCTGAACCTGGTACTGGGACCTGGTCCTGGAACCTTGGTCCTGGGACTTTGGTCCTGGGACCTTGGTCCTGGGACCTTGGTCCTGAAACCTTGGTCCTGGAACCTTGGTACTGGGACCTTGGTCCTGGAACCTTGGTCCTGGGACCTTGGTCCTGGGACCTTGGTCCTGGGACCTTTGTCCTGGAACCTTAGTCCTGGAACCTTGGTCCTAGAACCTTCGTCCCTCCAAATGACTCTCAGAATGAGAGAAGACAGTTTACATGATGGAGAAAGCAGGTCCATGGTGGAGACCAGGTGAAGTTGTCAGGTCATCAAACTACCCAGTCAAGAGCAGTTAAGATAATGTGGCCCTTGCCTGGTTCTTAGTTCTACGGTAAGGGTGCCAATATCATGCAGCTGTGTGTAACTATGGAGTCATGCAGCTGTGTGTATACACCTGTGTGTATACAGCTGTGTGTAGCTGTAGAACCATACAAGTATGCGTGGCTATGGTGCCATGCAGCTGTGTGTAACTATGGTGACATGCAGCTGAGTATAGCTATAGTGCCGTGCAGCTGTGTCTAATTATGATGCCATGCAGCTGTCTGTTTGCCTGCACGGCGAACATGATATCTGTCGTAAAATAGACAAAATAACACGTTCCTCTGAACTGAAATTTACATTCCTCTAAACTGGAATTTACGTTATTCTGAGCTAAAACACACGTTAGACTTCACTTAAATTCACATTCCTCTGAACTGGAATCACTCTGACAGACTACAGGTGTGGTGAGGTAGTATGAATGCAATAATTAAGAGGAACAGAGGGGAAAGAAAGGGGAAGATAGGAGAGAGAAGGATGAAAGGAAGAGGAGGAAAGGGGAAGTGAATGCCTGGCTTTGAGGGGTGCCGCGAGGGAAGCCAACTTTTCGAGCTATCTCAGTTTTTTAACTAGTATTTTTCTCTCTCTCTTGCAATAATCTCTCTCCCTATCTCTCTCAATCAAGGTGAGATGACCTCATCTGTGTTTATATTGGCTGTTTTACAATTATTTTATCCTTCCCATCTTCCTCATTTTAATTTTCTCTCTCTCTCCCTAATACAAATCTCTCAAACAGAAACGCTTTTAAGGTTAGGCGCTTACACAAGCGCGCACACACACACACACACACACACACACACACACACACACACCGCTGCCCCCACTCCCCTCATCACTAACTTCATCTCCACAGCAACCCCCCATAGTTCCCCGCCAGGTCACCCGCTTCCCCAACCCAAGCGTTCTCCCCAGACCACAGTTTTAGAAAAGAAGTTGAAGGTTTGGTATACGAATGCGGATGGAATAACAAATAAATGTGAGGAGTGGCATGAAAGAATCAAGGAGACATCCCCAGACATCATAGCACTCACAGAAACGAAACTCACCGAGATGATAACAGACGTAATCTTCCCACCCAGATATCAGATCCTGAGGAAAGATAGAGGGAGCAAAGGGGGAGGAGGAGTTGTACTGCTCAGGAGTTGTACTGCCCTGTTTGCAGATGATGTGAAGTTAATGAGGAGAATTAAATCGGACGAGGATCAGGCAGGACCACAAAGAGACCTGGACAGGATGGAAGCCTTGTCCAGCAGTTGGCTACTCGAATTTAACACCGCCAAATGCAAAGTAATGAAGATCGGGAAAGGGCAAAGAAGACTGCAGACAGAGCATAGGCTAGGTGGCCAAAGACTGCAAACCTCACTCAAGGAATAGGATCTTGGGGTGAGTATAATATCGAGCACATCTCACGAGGAGCACATCAACAAAATAACTGCTGCAGCATATGGGCGCCAAGCAAACCTGAGAATAGTGTTCTAATACCTCAGTAAGGAATCGTGTACGTCAGGCCCAGAGCTAAGGAAAATGTCCTACGAAGAATGGTTAAAGGAAATCGGCCTGACGACACTAGAGGACAGGAGGGTTAGAGGAGACACGATAATGACATACAAAATACTGCGAGGAATTGACAGGGTGGACAGAGACAGGATGTTCCAAAGATGGGACACAGATTCAAAGAGTCACAATTGGAATTTGAAGACTCAGATGAATCACAGGGATGTTAGGAAGTATTTCTTTAGTCATAGATTTGTTAGGAAGTGGAATAGTCTGGGTAGTTATGTACTAGAGGCAGGAACCATACATAGTTTTAAGACGAGGTTTGATAAAGCTCATGGAGCAGGGAGAGAGAGGACCTAGTAGCGATCAGTGAAGAGGCAGGGTCAGGAGCTATGATTCAACCCCTGCAATCACAAATAGGGGCGAGTACAAATAGATGAATACACACACACACACACACACACACACACAAATACACATACACACACACGTACATATATACAAAAAAAGCGAAATGTGTTTTGACAAGTATATTTGAAAAGCTGTAAGACACACACACACACACACACACACACACACATACCTTAAGAAGAGGTATGATAAAGCTCATGGCGCAGGGAGAGTGACCCAGTAGTGGCCAGTGAAGAGGCGGGGCCAGGAGCTATGACTCGACCCCTGCAACCACAACTAGGTGAGTACACACATTCTCTTTCTCTCTCAGACCCTTCCATCACCACAGCTGCCCCGTGCTCCAGAACTCTCGCCCCTGCGACAGGAAATAATGGAAATATCGGCAAACATCCTTGTAAATTGGCAGCTGGATCAAAGGCCGCCCTCCAGAATCCATTACACACAACAACAACAACAGCAATGACTGGTCCACACAGCAGTGGTCTTCACTGGCTCGCTCAAGGCCCAGGTCCACACAGCAGCATTTGTCACTGGCTCTCCCATGGTTCTGGTCCACATAGCAGTGGTCTTCACTGGCTCGCTCAAGGCCCAGGTCCACACAGCAACATTTGTCACTGGCTCTCCCATGGTTCTGGTCCACAAAGCAGTGGTCTTCTCTGGCTTGCTCATGGTCCAGGTCTACACAGCAGTGGTCTTCATTGGCTTGCTCATGGTCCAGGTCCACACAGCAGTGCTCCTCGCTTGCTCGCTCATGGTCTAATGTGAAATACTGGACCATGATCAAATACCAGCAGAGCAGATGACTAGGCAGAAGAAATTTATGGGTACAGAAATTTGTGGGTACACAGATGGAACGGCTGGGTACAGGATTGAACCGAGTGGTTATTCAGCACTTTTAACATGCAAAAAAAGTCGCTAAAGTGAATATCTTCCTGCCACCATTATTAATTTTCAGTCGACTTGATTGCTGCTATCAACGCCAACTTTTGCTATCGTGACTAATTTACCGTATCAGGTTTAAAAAGTCACCTGAAGAAACACTCTCCGCCTATATATATATATATATATATATATATATATATATATATATATATATATATATATATATATATATATATATATGCAAAAGATCACAGTAAACAGGTGATATCAAAATATGCAAGAAAACCACTATGAAAAATAGAAGAATTCCAAGCGCTTTCGTGACTACTCACATTATCAAGGAACTATAACAGGAAACATGACAAGAAGGGCTTATATAAGGGCAGACTACACCTCACAGTCACATCACAATAACAAAGACAACACCTACAGTAGCGTAACATCGCACGACTCTGTGAAGAGGAAAATAAGAAAGGACCTGAAACTCTTCCCAAGAATTTAGATTAGTCCAATTTATTATTAAATTCTTCCCAAATTTTATTAATTATAAATGAATCCAATTTATATAAACCAAAAGAAATATTCATATTATTTTCAAAACTGCTTTTAATGAAACATGATTCTATTATATTTCTCTCAACCATGGACTTGCTTGATACAACCTTCTCAGCATTTTGAAAATCAATTGGATGGTTAAAATCTTCACATGAATAAATAGAGCATTAGAATCTTGTCCAGTTCTAATGCTATATTTATGTTGTTTTAATCTTAGTTCAAGACTTTTACCAGTTTGACCATAATAAACTTTATCGCATATTTTACAGGGAATCTTATAGACACATCCGTCAGCATTTTGGGGGGAATTTTTTATCAAAAGTCTTTTTACTGTATCAAGATTTTTAAATACAACTTTGATATTAAAATTCTTAAGAAAGGAAGGCATATCAACCAAGTTTTCATGGTAAGGAGAACCAACATATTTTTGGTTGAATAAGGTTGGTTGTCCCTTTTGGATTGTAAAAAGTATTCCTAGCTATTTTAAAAGATTTATCAATTATGTTTCTTGGGTATTTTAAATCATTAGCTATTTCATAAATTTTAGAGATGTTACGCTACTGTGAGGTGTAGTCTTTGTTAGTGTGATGTGACTGTGAGGTGTAGTCTCGCCCCTTATATAAGCCCTTCTTGTCATGTTTCCTGTTATAGTTCCTTGATAATGTGAGTAGTCACGAAAGCGCTTGGAATTCTTCTATTTTTCATAGTGGTTTTCTTGCATATATATATATATATATATATATATATATATATATATATATATATATATATATATATATATATATATATATATATATATATATATATATATATATATAATATAACTGCACTAGACAGGGTTCGAACCTATGATGTTTGGCGCCTCATGGTGAGCGAAAACACATAACGCGTTATGTGTTTTCGCTCACCATGAGCGCCAAAGTTCGAACCCTGCTAGTGCAGTTAAAATTATTCATCAATACCACTCAATACCACTCGTTCGTGGTTATAATATATATATATATATATATATATATATATATATATATATATATATATATATATATATATCATAGAATTAACGAGGGAAAAAGGTGAGTGGTGCACTGAGGACTTGTGGAGACAGAGAACTTTATCCATGAAAGCAAAGAGGAATGTATGATATAGTTATACCAACACTCTTGTATGGGTGTGAGACATGGGTTGTGAATGTTGCAACAAGGAGAAGGCTGAAGGCAGTGGAGATGTCATGTCTGAGGGCAATGTGTGGTGTGAATATAATGCAGAGAATCCGTATTTTGGAGATTAGGGGGAGGTGTGGGATTACCAAAACTATTATCCAGAGAGCTGAGGAGGAGTTATTGAGATGGTTTGGACATGTAGAGAGGGTGGATCAAAATACAATGACTTCGAGAGTGTATAAATCTGTAGTGGAGAGAAGGCGGGGTAGGGGACGGCCTAGAAAAGGTTGGAGGGAGGGGGTAAAGGAGGTTTTGTGTGCGAGGGGCTTGGATTTCCAGCAAGCGTGCGTGAGCGTGTTAGATAGAAGCGAATGGAGTCAAATGGTTTTTAGGACTTGACGTGCTGTTGGAGTGTAACATTTATGAAGGGTTTCATGGAAACCGGCAAACCGGACTTGATTCCTGGAGATGGGAAGTACAGTGCCGGCACTCTGAACGAGGGGTGTTAGTGTTGTAGTTTTGTAGCTGTAGTGTAAGCATGCCTCTGGCAAGACAGTGATGGAGTGAATGATGAAAGTTTTTCTTTGTCGGGCCACCCTGCCTTGGTGGGAAACGGCCGATGTGTTAATAAAAAGAAATATATATATATATATATATATATATATATATATATATATATATATATATATATATATATATATATATATATATATATATATATATATATATATATATCGTGCCGATTAGGTAAAACTGGTCAATTAGCAAGAACTCATCTAAATTAAGATCTTTCTAAAATTTTCTCTTATACGTTTAAAGATATATTTTTTTCATTTATGCTAATGTAAGAATTTAAAATTTTTTGTACCAAGAGAAACTTTGAAAACCTACCTAACCTTATTACAACAAGCGCAATTTAATTTAGCCTAACCCAACTAAATATTTTTTTGATACGTTAACATTAATTTAATAATAAACAAACACAATGAAATATATTTTTTTGGTTATGTTCAGAATGATTTTGGCGAAATTATTGCATACACCAATTTTCACTTGTCTTATATGGCAAGATGAGCTTTACCTAATCGGCACGACATATATATATATATATATATATATATATATATATATATATATATATATATATATATATATATATATATATATATATATATATATATATATATATATATATATATATATATATATATATATATATAAACACTGATCTCTGGCCGACGGAGACTCGAACCTACGAACCTCATGACAAGGTACGCAGTGCTTTACCGACCGTACCACACTGGTCCAATACCTTGGTATCCAGCTTTCGCTAGACGTTATTCCAAGGCAGCCAGCTTTCAGGCAGGAGGCTTACAGTTTTTCATCTCATCCCCTGCATGCATCGACACAACTAGAGATTTTTACAATGCTAGGAATTCGCAAGAGCAGGCGAAATATTCACAAACACTGATCTCTGGCCGACGGAGACTCGAACCTACGAACCTCATGACAAGGTACGCAGTGCATTGTAAAAATCTCTAGTTGTGTCGATGCATGCAGGGGATGAGATGAAAAGCTGTAAGCCTTCCTGCCTGAAAGCTGGCTGCCTTGGAATAACGTCTAGCAAAGCTGGATACCAAGGTATTGGACCAGTGTGTACGGTCGGTAAGCACTGCGACCTTGTCATGAGTTCGTAGGTTCGAGTCTCCGTCGGCCAGAGATCAGTGTTTGTGAATATTTCGCCTGCTCTTGCGAATTCCTAGCATATATATATATATATATATATATATATATATATATATATATATATATATATATATATATATTGTTCCAATCACGGTATTGTGCCTTTTTGTTATATACTGTCATTTTAACCTCTGTACGTTAGAAGTGATCCAGGGTCCCAGGACCGATATGTTTTCTAATATCTATGTCTTAGTGTTTTACTCAAGTGTCTTTTTAAATCAGTTTATGGGTATCAATTACCAAGGTTAATACCACACACTGTATCGCCATGAACACAGAGGAAAGGTTCAGAACCACTGCGTGAGACTATAATGGAGATCTTCAAGAAGTCGCTAGACATTAAGTAACTACTGGGTAGA
This sequence comes from Cherax destructor, assembly GCA_009830355.1. Lineage (NCBI taxonomy): Eukaryota > Metazoa > Arthropoda > Malacostraca > Decapoda > Parastacidae > Cherax > Cherax destructor. Next base: position 24,173 of record WNWK01004877.1, read on the forward strand.
AGGAAGCTAGATAACGTTACCTCGGTACTTAGAAGGAGATATTAAACTATATTCGTTATCAATAACGTGTATTCTTTCCAAAATAATGGAGGAGACTGCCAGGGCTACTGGATCGCCTGAAAGGGGAAGGAACTTCATCAGTAAAACCCAACATGGATTCAGAAATGGGAAAAACTCTCTAGCCTACTGAAGCTCTGTGAAAGAGTTACTGAGATCAAGGTGTGAAGGCAAGGATGGGAATACTGCAACTTCATGGAGTGCAAGAAAACCTTTGACACAGTTCCCCAGCAAAGATTGATACACAATGTAGAATATATGTCTGAGTCTTCATCTTCTCGGTATAAATCATTCATGTACAGTACTCGTATAGCTTTATTGCCGAAACGTTCCGCCTGCACAACAGGCTTCTTCAGTCTAATGCAGGTAAAGACAACAATGGAAGCAGTTGCACAAGGTTGTACAGCTCGTGGAGTAGAGTAAAGGAAAGAACAGAAAAACAGTAAGGTAGGAAGTGTTCAGTTACATTTAGTAAAAGTTGACAATTTTAGAGTATTCTGATAGTGTAGAACCCTTCAGTGCTCTTAGTAATAAATCAATGTATACAACACACGCCTACACACGCATGCGTATGCACATACACACACATAAAATTAACAATCAATAAAAGTTATGAACAGTATTCAAACACTCAACACAAATAAATACATTACTATCATACAAAGTTAAAATAAATAGCATCAGTTAAATAATATTTCACTGAAAGCTCCCCGAGATCACAACACGTACCCCAGTAACTACAAAGCTCCCTGAGAGCACAACACGTACCCCAGTAATTACAAAGCTCCCCGAGATCACAACACGTACCCCAGTAATTACAAAGCTCCCCGAGATCACAACACGTACCCCAGTAACTACAAAGCTCCCTGAGAGCACAACACGTACCCCAGTAATTACAAAGCTCCCCGAGATCACAACACGTACCCAGTAATTAAAAAGCTCCCGAGATCACAACACATACCCCAGTAACTACAAAGCTCCCTGAGAGCACAACACGTACCCCAGTAATTACAAAGCTCCCCGAGATCAAAACACGTACCCCAGTAATTACAAAGCTCCCCGAGATCACAACACGTACCCCAGTAATTACGAAGCTCCCCGAGATCACAACACGTACCCCAGTAATTACAAAGCTCCCCCGAGATCACAACACTTACCCCAGTAATTACAAAGCTCCCCCGAGATCACAACACGTACCCCAGTAATTACGAAGCTCCCCGAGATCACAACACGTACCCCAGTAATTACGAAGCTCCCCGAGATCACAACACGTACCCCAGTAATTACAAAGCTCCCCGAGATCACAACACGTACCCCAGTAATTACAAAGCTCCCCCGAGATCACAACACGTACCCCAGTAATTACAAAGTTCCCGAGATCTCAAAAGATACCCCAGTGATTATAAAAACAAACTGTGAGGAAGGCGGAAAGACCTAACTAGGGCACACAACAAGCTACACACATAGAGAGTGGGGAATGCAGGAGTACCTGCAAACTGAGTGGTGGCTGAGTGAAATGTATGTGTGTTCGATCCTCAGTCGATAGGAACATTACATCGCAAAGTGACGAATCCTGTTGAAGGAGGACCAAACACACACACACACACACACACACACACACACACACACACATCACACACACACTATTCAATATTACACACACACACACACAGCACGACACACACACTTAAAGTTATCTCGAGGTCTCCTGTTTCAATATTATATCTTGCCTGAGAGAGCATCATGGCACGGAGGCGAGACAATTTAAAGTTATTTCTCGATAGTTTCTGTCATAAAAGTGAGAACGCCTGGAGAGAGAGAGAGAGAGAGAGAGAGAGAGAGAGAGAGAGAGAGAGAGACCAAGCAGAACAGTGTCGGGGACTACAACAAGGCCAGTGTGGATGATGTGTGTGGTATGTGGTGTGTGTGTGTGTGGTTGTGTGCTGTGTGGTATTGCGTGTGTGTACTCTCAGCTGTGTGTGCTGACGTTCCAGCTGAGTTTTGGTCACTCGATACTGCTGACTACAGGTGGTGGGGGTACTGCTGACCCCAGCTGGTGTGGGGTACTGCTGACTCCAGCTGGTGTGGGGTACTGCTGACTCCAGCTGGTGTGGGGTACTGCTGACCCCAGCTGGTGTGGGGTACTGCTGACCCCAGCTAGTGTGGGGTACTGCTGACCCCAGCTGGTGTGGGGTACTGTTGACCCAAGCTGGTGTGGGGTACTACTGACCCCTGCTGATGTGGGGTACGTAGTCCAACGTACGAACTACAGACCGGCTGATCCGGCACTGACTTTAGGAATCTGTCCAGCTCCCACTTGAAGACAATCTGGGGTCTATTGGTAATTCCCCTTATGACTGGTGGGAGGCTGTTGAAGAGTCTTCGGCTCTGGAAAATCTAGAACCATACCAGAGTGCTAGACACTCACCCTGTTCCCGGGAAATAAGCATCATTTCCCAATTCTTTATAAGTAAAAAAAAAACAAAAAAAAAAAAAACAATTTTTATCCCAAAACTTTGCTTTTGTGGTCAGGACACTTCTGGAACACTTTCAAGAAAGGCTGATGTAAAAACAGGGGCAAATATAAAAACAGGGGCTCACAAACCAGCATTCAGTTCAGCTCTGGCTGCCTGAGAAGACACATCAGAAGAAGTGAAATGGCATCAAGAGGCTGCAATCATTCTCCAGATGCATTCTGCTACGTATGTGTCAATTCATTAATTATGACAAGAGCAAAGAAGTTCTCTGTAACAACATCTAAAAAAATGTGTGAAGCTTACAAAACATATTTTGGCATGCCAGTTGTGGACCAAGACAAGACCTGGGCGCCTCATGTTGCTTGTGAACATTGTAAGACAAGACCTGGGCACCTCATGTTGCTTGTGAACATTGTAAGAAAACATTGGAAGGTAAGAAAGTCATTAGTTATATGAAGGATAAAATCTTGAATAGGAACATTTTCTAAATAAAATGTATGTAACAGAAACTAATTCTTTTGTTATTTTACAGGATGGTATAGAGGAGAAAAAAGAACCATGAAGTTTGCTGTTCCTGGAATATGGCGTCAACCCACTGATCACTCCACCAACTGCTACTTCTGCCTGGTGGATCCTTCCAAACGCCCAACTGGGAAAAATGCACCTGCTATTTCTTACCCAGACCTTCCCTCTTCTATTGCACCAGTACCACACAGTGCTGATCTTCCTGTACCTACACCTCCAGAAAGAAGTCAACCGTCAGAAGAAGAAAGCAGCAAATCAGAAAATGAAGATCACAGTAAACAAGACTATGATCTCACAGATGCAGCTGTTGGGAGGAATCCTTACTACCCAAACCAAACAGACCTCAATGACCTTATCAGAGATGTTGGTTTGACAAAGTCAAATGCTGAGCTTTTAATTTCAAGGCTCAAGGAGTGGGACTTGGTGGATGAAAGTGTGTAAGTGACAAGCCAAAGAAAACGTCACCAACATTTCTCAAGCTTCTTCACTAATGAAGACAGGTTGTGCTACTGTAATGATGTATCAGGCCTTTTTGATGCATTTGAAATTGCAAGCAATCCAGATGAGTGGAGACTCTTCACTGACAGCTCCTCCAGAAGCCTAAAAGTACTTCTGCACAATGGGAACAAGTATCCATCTCTTCCCTTGGCTCATTCAGTAAAGAGGACTACAACAGTGTCAAACTTCTACTGGAAGCTTTGCACTATGATAAGTATGGCTGGGAGGTAATGAAACAGTTTGTTACAGCTCTTCACAAAGAGTCTGCAGCCTTCAAGTATCTTCAAGACTTCTTTCCCTAGTTCTCAGAGGCAAAGGTGAAGGCTGGCATCTTCACTGGACCACAAGTCAGGAAAATCATGGATTGCTCAGAATTTCCAAAGAAACTCACAGAGAAGGAATAGGAAGCCTGGGAGAGTTTTGTTGCTGTAGCACAGGGCTTTCTGGGCAACAAGGCTGACAATTATGAGGAACTTGTTGAGTCCTTGATAAAAAGCTATGGTCAGATGGGCTGTAAGATGTCTTTGATGCTCATCTTGACAATTTCAAGGAGAATATGGAGCATACTCAGAGGAGCAAGGGGAGCGCTTCCATCAAGATATAATGGACTTTGAACACAGATATCAGGGATCTTATAATGAAAACATAATGGGAGACTACATTTGGGGGCTTAAACGGGAAAGTGATTTGTTGAATGCTCTCTAATCTAGAAAAACTGCTCATTTTTAACTTTGTAAATATGTTTCAGAAAGTTTTACATAAAAAAAATAGCAAAAAATATTGAAATTTAGCCACTTTTTGCCAAAAATTCATTCTGTAAGCCACAAAAGCAAAGTTAAAAAGAAATAATGGGCATTTTCTATTTTTTTCAATAAAAGGAGTTGGAAAATAACATTTGCCAGGAACAAAAATTGTATTACATAGTGTAATAAAAAGAATAATAATAAGTAAAAGGAATATTAATAAAATAAATAATACAAATGAAATAATAATAATAATAATAATAATAATAATAATAATAATAATAATAATAATATTATTATTATTATTATTCATAAATAATGTAATCTAATAGAATCAATGTAGCGTTCAAAACAAAAGCGAAATACACACAAAAGCTGGAAGCAATACAACAGTCGAAACACAACCTGAAAACACTCGTCTAAAACTATACAACCAAAGAGGAACACTAGGGAATAATAGGCATTAAATGGTAAACAATAACACAAGCAAACGTGAAAAATAACTAACAAAAAAGAGATGTGCACAGTGGTGTTCAGCAGAACAGAAAACAAAAAATTGAGAGAGCACAGTTCTAGGTAAAACTAGAATGCATCTGTAAAAATAAATATGCACACACTAGCCCTGAGTGTAACCCTAGCAAGAAAAAAAGGGGAAAAATAAAAGGCTGTACTGTGTAACACAGGGAAAAAAATAAGGCTGTACTGTGCAACACAGGGAGAAAATAAAAGGCTGTACTGTGCAACACAGGGAGAAAATAAAAGGCTGTACTGTGCAACACAGGGAGAAAATAAAAGGCCGTACTGTGCAACACAGGGAGAAAATAAAAGGTGTACTGTGCAACAAAGTGGGAAAATAAAAGGCTGTACTGTGCAACACGGACAAAAATAAAGTGAGGGAAGATGTACACTAAAACCAAGTACAGTAAGGCGCGTCAGTAACAGGAACACTGTACACGACGCTACTGACACAGCTGGAATAAATGTATTGGTGCTACTTATCAGAATAATTGAGAAGCGGGACACAGGAGACACAGTAAGCAGATGACGTCACGACGTGCAACAGAGGGACCCAGTGACGTCACGACGTGCACAAGAGGACGCAGGTCTCTCGTCGATGTCCCACCATATCATCACCAGGCAGAAGACGTCAGGGCATCAATGGGAATGTCTTCATCTTGTTCCACTGTGGGAAAATAAATCTTGACAGGTCATGGGCCGGAGCAGGGAGGTGAAGGAGCGGCCGTGGTTGTCATGACAACCATCAGCAGAGAGTTGCATAGACTGGCTTGGAGCATAAAGCCACCGGGCTTAGTCAGGCACCAAAACCAGGAGTGGCTTACCACTGCAAGAGGCGGCAGATGGAAGCTTGCGACAGTGGTGTGAAAGTGTATGCAGGAGCGCTGACTACATAAGCCGGTGTATTAGAACTGAGTGGCTTGTCTAAACAAACTAGGACTAAGGTAACCAGTTCACAGCGGATGAGAAAGCAGAGCAGCTTATCAGAGAGGGGCCAGGCTGGCTTAGAGATGCTGCTGGCCAGCTGGTGCCCGGGTTGGCTTAAGAGGGGGCTTTAATGGCTTGTTTCTAGTCCACTCTTCGCGTCAACCGCGGAGAATGAACTAGGGCTCAAATGGGGCTAGACAGAGCAGAAAGCAGCAACAGGGCAGGAAGACAAGCCAGCCTGGCCTGGGTTAATGACGACGGAGAAGTCTAACTCTAGCATTATCACAGCAACATCCACGAACAGCAATGCATTCACGGCAGAATGAAGTCCTGGAAGGTTGAAAAGCCAGCATGAGGGCGAGTGAATGCTGTGGATGACGGCTTAGAGTGGCTGGAAGCCGATAAAGCAGGGCATGCCCAGGGCACCCTCATGACTTATTTCTACTATATCTTACAGCTAGGCTTTAACTAATACGATATTATTAGGACCCCAATGGAAATAAGTCACTTTGTCTAACTTTTCGTGGTTATCCTAAGCTATTTACACATATTGTACTAAGCATAATTGTACTTATGTGTGCCTGTATCTAAAATGAACTTACTTATGCTGTCAAGGGCACCCTCTTGCTGCCCAGGGCACCCTCTTGCTGCCCAGGGCACTCTGCTGCCCAGGGCACCCTCTTGCTGCCCAGGACACCCTCTTGCTGCTCATGCTGAGTTCAACCAAAAAAAAAAAAAAAAAACTATGTAAATGGGCGCCGCTGCCACTAAGTGCTATGCATCAACATGACGGGCATAACATGGGTTCACTGGCTACCGGAGTGAGTGGTCAGGCATCCTCTATCTTAAAGTTTACTGTAGCAACGGAGTACACAACGGAGGTGCAACTAGACACGTCCACTTCAGCTTAGTGTCACATTTAAAGTGAGGTTAGCCTCCTGTGCCTGGGGCACTACAGGCCTACACAGCATGGGTCAACAGGCCGTCTACACCATAAGGGCAAGAATGTTATGTCCGGCTTTAACAGATTATACCAGACCAACGGTTAGCACACCAAGCGTGGAATAAGCTACACTGTGTCAACACAAATATTGCTAACACTTGCAGTTATGGGGTACTGCTGTCCCCTGCTGATGGGCACTACCGCTGACTTTGTTGTTACGGAGTGCTGCTGATGTGGGTTATCTCTGACTCCTGCTACTGTAGAGTACTGCTGACTCCTGCTGGTGTGGGGTACTGCTGACCCTGCCTGGTGGGGTACTACTGACCCTGCCTGGTGTGGGGTACTACTGACCCCTTGCTGGTGTGGGGTACTATTGACCCCTTGCTGGTGTGGGGTACTACTGGCCCTGGCTGGTGTGGAGTAGTACTGACCCTGGCTAGTGTGGGGTACTACTGACCCCTTGCTGGTGTGGGGTGCTACTGACCCTGGCTGTTGTGGGGTAGTACTGACCCTGGCTAGTGTGGGGTACTACTGACCCCTTGCTGGTGTGGGGTACTACTGACCCCTTGTTTGTGAGGGGTACTACTGACCCTGGCCGGTGTGGGGTACTACTGACCCTTGCTGGTGTGGGGTACTACTGACCCCGGCTGGTGTGGGGTACTACTGACCCTGGCTGGCATGGGGTACTACTGACTCTTTACTGGTGTGTAGTACTGCTGACTCTGCTGGTGTGGGGTAGTACTGCTGACTTTACTTGTCTTTGTCATACCTGCTCCTGAATCAATGTATAGAGTTACCTTTTACTGTAACCCTTCGGCATACATTCCTATGTCCCTCGGAGTCATACTCCCAGTCTCCATCTATCCCTCACGTGCTCTTCCTTCCCATGTTAAACAGATATTCTTGCCAGTTTTGTAGATGCCTTCAAGTATTTTTTAAGTTCTGATCATATCTCCTTCAGCTCTTTGATCTATTTAGCAATACTTTTTTTTTTTTTACTAAAATGACTCAAGTCACTCTGTATATAATACAAATTCCAAATTTAAGAAATTATATTGTTTTTATTTTTTCATTAAGTTCTTCGATTAAGGAAAACGAAATAAAATTTGTCCTGTAGTAATTTTTTTTAGATGAATTATGGGATTATCTGGAAGACAATGTCCCCTACCACATAACCTAGTCTGTGCTCTAGTCTAGTGCACAGACTATCTGGTGTGCTCTAGTCTAGTGCACAGACTATCTGGTGTGCTCTTGTCTAGTGCACAGACTATCTGGTGTGCTCTAGTCTAGTGCACAGACTATCTGGTGTGCTCTAGTCCAGTGTACAGACTATCTGGTGTGCTCTTGTCTAGTGCACAGACTATCTGGTGTGCTCTAGTCTAGTGCACAGACTATCTGGTGTGCTCTAGTCTAGTGCACAGACTATCTGGTGTGCTCTAGTCTAGTGCACAGACTATCTGGTGTGCTCTAGTCTAGTGCACAGACTATCTGGTGTGCTCTAGTCTAGTGCACAGACTATCTGGTGTGCTCTTGTCTAGTGCACAGACTATCTGGTGTGCTCTAGTCTAGTGCACAGACTATCTGGTGTGCTCTAGTCTAGTGCACAGACTATCTGGTGTGCTCTGTCTAGTGCACAGACTATCTGGTGTGCTCTAGTCTAGTGCACAGACTATCTGGTGTGCTCTAGTCTAGTGCACAGACTATCTGGTGTGCTCTAGTCTAGTGCACAGACTATCTGGTGTGCTCTAGTCTAGTGCACAGACTATCTGGTGTGCTCTAGTCTAGTGCACAGACTATCTGTGTGCTCTAGTCTAGTGCACAGACTATCTGGTGTGCTCTACTCTAGTGCACAGACTATCTGGTGTGCTCTAGTCTAGTGCACAGACTATCTGGTGTGCTCTTGTCTAGTGCACAGACTATCTGGTGTGCTCTAGTCTAGTGCACAGACTATCTGGTGTGCTCTAGTCTAGTGCACAGACTATCTGGTGTGCTCTTGTCTAGTGCACAGACTATCTGGTGTGCTCTAGTCTAGTGCACAGACTATCTGGTGTGCTCTAGTCTAGTGCACAGACTATCTGGTGTGCTCTGTCTAGTGCACAGACTATCTGGTGTGTTCTAGTCTAGTGCACAGACTATCTGGTGTGCTCTAGTCTAGTGCACAGACTATCTGGTGTGCTCTAGTCTAGTGCACAGACTACTGGTGTGCTCTAGTCTAGTGCACAGACTATCTGGTGTGCTCTAGTCTAGTGCACAGACTATCTGGTGTGCTCTAGTCTAGTGCACAGACTATCTGGTGTGCTCTAGTCTAGTGCACAGACTATCTGGTGTGCTCTAGTCTATGCACAGACTATCTGGTGTGCTCTGTCAGTGCACAGACTATCTGGTGTGCTCTAGTCTAGTGCACAGACTATCTGGTGTGCTCTAGTCCAGTGCACAGACTATCTGGTGTGCTCTTGTCTAGTGCACAGACTATCTGGTGTGCTCTAGTCAAGTGCACAGACTATCTGGTGTGCTCTAGTCTAGTGCACAGACTATCTGGTGTGCTCTAGTCTAGTGCACAGACTATCTGGTGTGCTCTTGTCTAGTGCACAGACTATCTGGTGTGCTCTAGTCTAGTGCACAGACTATCTGGTGTGCTCTTGTCTAGTGCACAGACTATCTGGTGTGCTCTAGTCTAGTGCACAGACTATCTGGTGTGCTCTAGTCCAGTGCACAGACTATCTGGTGTGCTCTTGTCTAGTGCACAGACATCTGTGTGCTCTAGTCTGTGCACAGACTATCTGGGGTGCCTTGTCTAGTGCACAGACTATCTGTGCTCTAGTCTAGTGCACAGACTATCTGGTGTGCTCTAGTCCAGTGCACAGACTATCTGGTGTGCTCTTGTCTAGTGCACAGACTATCTGGTGTGCTCTAGTCTAGTGCACAGACTATCTGGTGTGCTCTAGTCTAGTGCACAGACTATCTGGTGTGCTCTAGTCTAGTGCACAGACTATCTGGTGTGCTCTAGACTGGTCCACTATTTGTCTTAACATACAGATAAGGGAACTTCCCCCTGCTCTGCTTTACTGCAAGACTCTGCATTTTTTTAAATTCAATCTATGCCTCTATACAAATTATTCCAGAACAAAACATATGTACAGTGGGTATACCAAAGTATACCCACTTATACCCAAGTGTCTTATTTATCACTTTAACTCTACACAACATACGTTGGGGAGGTACACGACATGTGATGGGGAGGTACACGACATGTGTTGGGAAGGTACACGACATGTGATGGGGAGGTACACGACATGTGTTGGGAATGTACACGACATGTGATGGGGAGGTACACGACATGTGATGGGGAGGTACACGACATGTGTTGGGAAGGTACACGACATGTGATGGGGATGTACACGACATGAGTTGGGGAGGTACACGACATGTGTTGGGAGGCACACGACATGTGTTGGGAGGCACACGACAGGTGCTGGGAGGTACACGACAGGCATTGTGGAGCTTCACGACAGGTGTTGTGGAGGTACACGACATGTGTTAGGGAGGTACACAACATGTGTTGGGGAGGTACACGGCAAGTGTTGGGGAGGTACACATGTTGTGGAGGTACACAACATGTGTTGGGGAGGTATACGACATGTATTGAGGAGGTACACAGCATGTGTTGGGGAGGTACACGATAGGTGTTGGGAGGTATACGACATGTAATGGACAGGTACACAGCAGGTGTTGGGGAGATATAAGACAGGAGTTGGGAGGTACACGACACCTGTTGGGGAAGTAGACATGTGTTGGGGAGGTAAACAACATGTGTTGGGAGGTACACAACAAGTGTTGGGAGGCATACGCCATGGGGAGGTTCACAACATGTGTTGGGGAGGTACACAACATGTGTTGGGAGGTACACAACATGTGTTGGGGAGGTAAACAACATGTGTTGGAGAGGTACACGACAGGTGTTGGGGAGGTATACGACAGGTGTTGGGGAGGTACACGTCAGGTGTTGGGGAGGTACACGACAGGTGTTGGGAGGTACACGACATGTGTTGGGGAGGTACACGACAGGTGCTGGGAGGTACACGACATATGTTTTGGAGGTACACGACATGTGTTAGGGAGGTACACGACAGGTGTTGGGAGGTACACGACATGAGTTGGGGAGGTACACATGTGTTGGGGAGGTACACGACAGGTGTTGGGAGGTACACGACATGTGTTGGGGAGGTAAACAACATGTGTTGGGGTTGTACACGACAGGTGTTGGGGTACACGACAAGTGTTGGGTAGGTACACGACAGGTGTTGGGGAGGTACACGACAGGTGTTGGGGAGGTAAACGACAGGTGTTGGGGAGGTACACGACAGGTGGTGGGGAGGTACACGACAGGTGTTTGGGATGTACACGACAGGTGTTGGGGAGGTACACGACATGTATTTAGGAGGAACTCGACAGGTGTTGGTGAGGTACGCGACATGTATAGGAGAGGTACACAACAGGTGTTGGGGAGATATAAGACAGGAGTTGGGGAGGTACACGACACTTGTTGTTAAGTACACATGTGTTGGGAAGGTACACAACATGTGCTGGGGAAGTACACGACAAGTGTTTTGGAGGTACACGACAGGTGTTTGGGAGGTACACGACAGGTGTTGGTGAGGTACGCGACAGGTGTTTTGGATGTAGATGACATGTGTTGGGAGGTACACGACATGTGTTGGGGAGGTACACGACATGTGTTGGGGAGGTACACGACAGGTATTGGGAGGTACACGATATGTGTTGGGGAGGTACACAACAGGTATTGGGAGGTACACGACATGTATGGGGAATGTACACGACATGTGTTAGGGAGGTACACGACAGGTGTTGGGAGGCACAATACATGTGTTTGGAGGTACACAGCATGTGTTGGAGGTAAACAACATGTGTTGGGAAGGTACACGACAGGTGTTGGGAGGTACACGACAGGTGTTGGGAGGTACCCGACAGGTGTTTTGGAGGTACACGACATGTGTTGGGAGGTACACGACAGGTGTTGGGAGGTACACGACATGTGTTGGGGAGGCACGACAGGTGTTGGGAGGTACACGACAGGTGTTATAGAGGTACATGACATGTGTTGTGGAGGTACACAATATGTGTTTGGGAGGTACACGACAGGTGTTGGGCAGGTACACGTCAGGTATTGAGGAGGTACACGACAAGTGTTGGGGAGGTACACGACATGTGTTGGGGAGGTACACATGTGTTGGGGAGGTACACGACATGTGTAGGAGAGGTACACAACATGTGTTGGGGAGGTACATGACAGGTGTTGGGAGGTACATGTGTTGGAGAAGTACAAGACGTGTATTGAGGACGTACAGGTGCTGGGAACGAACAAGTGTTGGGGACGTACAAGTGTTGGGGACGTACAGGTGTTGGAGACGAACAAGTGATGGGGACGTACAAGTGTTGGGGACGTACAAGTGTTGGCGACGTACAAGTGTCGGGGACGTACAAGTGTCGGGGACGTACAAGTGTTGGCGACGTACAAGTGTTGGGGACGTACATGTGTCGGGGACGTACAAGTGTCGGGGACGTACAAGTGTCGGGGACGTACAAGTGTTGGGAACGTACAAGTGTTGGGGACGTACAAGTGTCGGATGCGTACAAGTGTTGGGGACGTACAAATGTCGGGGACTTACAAGTGTTTTGGATGTACAAGTGATGGGGACGTACAAGTGTTGGGGACGTACAAGTGTTGGGAACGTACAAGTGTTGGGGACGTACAAGTGTTTGGGACGTACAAGTGTTGGGGACGTACAAGTGTTGGGGACATACAAGTGTCGGGGACGTACAAGTGTCGGGGACGTACAAATGTCGGGGACTTACAAGTGTTTTGGATGTACAAGTGATGGGGACGTACAAGTGTTGGGAACGTACAAGTGTTGGGGACGTACAAGCTGTTGGACGTACAAGTGTTGCAGAACGTACAAAGTAGAGACTAGCAATTGTCAGACGACAATCGGACGACAAGACATGTTGCAGTTTTAATAGTCAAATTTTTAACAAAAATGTGCATATGTACAAATAAGAAAATAATGTATGAACAAGACAAATATTTATAAACATGCGGAAAAATGTGTATGTACAAATACACAATGTGTATGAACAAGCACAAAAATTTGTACGATAAGCACAAAATGTTTATGTACAAGCACAAAATGTTTATGTACAAGCACAAAATGTGTATGTACAAGCACAAAATGTATATAAACAAGCACAAAATGTACATGTACAAGCACAAAATGTATATAAACAAGCACATAATGTGCATGTACAAGCACAAAATGTATATAAACAAGCACAAAATGTATATAAACAAGCACAAAATGTGTATGTACAAGCACAAAGTCCTGGAGTCTGACATGATTGTATTGCTGCCTAATTTTATTATTCGACAAAGTAGTTTGAGACCTAATGCAATTACTGCTCGGGCTCTGAGGTCGCAGTGTGTATGGACTTCAGTGAGACGCTGGACTACTACACAGGAGACTGTTGAACAAAGTAGTGGAACACAGTACACGTGGAGAATTTATCTCCTGGATAATGGCACGGTTGACTAACAGGCAACGGAGAGTTTGCATAAATGGGGAGAAATCAGAATGGTGACCCGTTACTTGTGGTGTTCCGCAGGGGTCGGCATTGGGCCCCTTGTTGTTCACGATACACACAACGATACAGATGAGGGAATATATAGCGACTTAAAGAATGGTGACATGTTACTTGTGGAGTTTCGCAGGGGTCGGCATTGGGCCCTTGTTGTTCACGATACAGATGAGGGAATATATAGCGACATAAGCAAGTCCAGATGATACTGAAATAGGCCGTTAAAAAAATCCGATGAGGACACAAGAGCACTACAGGAGAACCTGGATAGGTTGATGACGTGGTCGGAGAAGAGGCAGATTCTGTTCAATATAGACAAACTTAAGGTTCTAATCTTGGGAAAAGAAAATAACAATAATAATAAAATAAATAATGTAGATCTCAAACTGAATGTGAATCGATTTAGGAGTTCTGGTTAGCAGTAATTTAAAGCCAAGAAAACAGTGCGTAAGAGCTTACAATAAAGATAATAGAGTTCTTCTCTTCATATCAAGAAATATAAATAATAGAAGTCCTCAGGTTATATTTCAACTTTATATTTTGGAATGACCTTTTTAATATTATACTGCTCAGCTATGGTCTTCTTATTATATAATGGACACAAAAGGCCGGCAAAAATACAGCGAGGGATGAAGTTAATCCCCAAGTATCAAAAATGTTTACTAAGAGAATCGGCTAAAGCAACTGAATTTTCACTCTGGAAAAGCGAAGAATTAAGGGAGATTTGATTGAAGTGAACAAATGGAAAACTGGAATACAGAATATATGAATAACATGCTGAAAATATCTAACCAGTTAAGGATTCGCATCAATAGATTAAAGTTAGACAAGTTTAGATATTAAAAGGCTATGGGAAAGCACTAGTTTGGCAAGAGTTTGTGGATGAGTGGAACAAACTACGAAGCAGCGTCGTTGAAGCGAGAACTTCGCGTAGCTTTAAAAATAGTTTTACAAGCACACGAGTGTATGTGTTAGAGTTGGACCTGCCTAGCATGGTCAGGAAGGCGTACTTCAGTACTCTTCCGTTCTTGTGTTTGTGTATGTGTTGTACGCAGACACTCAGGTCATGTGACCTGATAGTCACTGCCCCAACATTGAGGTCATATGTTTCTCGCGCACTTGCAGGTGAAGTGACCTGATTTTATACAAGTATATTCCTCTCTCGTAACGTCGTAATTTCTTATTATTGATGATCTTTATTGAAGAGTGATTTATACATTACTCAACACTTACACACACACACACACACACACACACACGGCCAGTGAAGAGGCGGGGCCAGGAGCTATGACTCGGCCCCTGCAACCACAACAACTAGGTGAGTACAACTAGGTGAGTACACACACACACACACACACACACACACACACACACACACACACACACACATACACACACACACACACACACACAAAATACACACACACACACACCATATATTTTTTTTTCAACAAGTCGGCCGTCTCCACCGAGGCAGGGTGACCCAAAAAAAGAAAATCCCCAAAAGAAAATACTTTCATCATCATTCAACACTATCACCAACATATACATAATCACTGTCTTTGCAGAGGAGCTCAGATACGACAGCTGAGAATAGTCCCTCCCAGCTGTCACTATCCCAGACCCCTCTTTTAAAGTGCAGGCATTGTACTTCCCATTTCCAGGACTCAAGTCCAACTAAATCAATTAACTGGTTTCCCTTAATCCCTTCACAAAATGTTACCCTGCTCACACTCCAACAGATCGTCATGTCCCAAAAACCATTCGTCTCCATTCACTCCTATCTAACACGCTCACACACACACACACATATATATATATATATATATATATATATATTCGTTCAACACCACACCGGCCGTATCCCACCGAGGCGGGGTGGCCCAAAAGGAAAAGCGAAATTTTCTCCTTTTACATTTAGTAATATATACAGGAGTAGGAGTTACTAGCCCCTTGCTCCCGGCATTTTAGTCGCCACTTACAACACGCATGGCTTACGGAGGAAGAATTCTGTTTCACTTCCCATGGAGATAAGAGGAAATAAACACGAAAAAAGAACTAGTAAGAAAAATAGAAGAAAACCCAGAAAGGTGTTTATATATATATACTTATACATGCATGTGTAGTGTGACCTAAATGTAAATAGAAGTAGGAAGACGTACCTGAAATCTTGCATGTTTATGAGACAGAAAAAAAACACCAGCAATCCTAGAATCATGTAAATCAATACAGGCTTTCGTTTTACACTCACTTGGCAGGATGGTAGTACCTCCCTGGGTGGTTGCTGTCTACCAACCTACTACCTAGACGCACATCAACCAAATAACTACTGCAGCAAATGCGCGTCTGGCAAACCTACGAATAGCGTTTCGACATCTAAGAAGAGTCATTCACAACACTGTACACCGTGTACGTCAGGTCCATACTGGAGTACGCAGCACCAGTATGGAACGTACAAATGGTCAAGCACGTCAAAACATTAGAGTGCGGAGGTTTGCAATAAGACTAGTCCAGGAGCTAAGGGAATGTCTTATGAGAAGTGATTAAGAGAATTTAACCTTATGACACTGGAGGACATGTGGGATGGGGGGGATATGATAATGACGTACAAAATACCGAGAGGAACTGCCAAATGAACAGGGCCAGAATGTTTCAGAGATGGGATACAGGAACAAGAGAGTACAACTGGATGTTGACAACTCAGATGAGTCATAGGGATTTTAGGAAGTCTTTTTTTTTTTAGTCTTAGTCTTGTCAGTAAGTGCTGCAATCTGGAGAGTGAAGTAAAAAAGGCGGGCTCCATACATAGTTTTAAGAAAATGTATGATACGGCTCTTAGAGCCTTGGAAAAGAGTGGACATAGTAACGACAAGCAAAGAGGCGGAGCCACGAGCTGTGGGTCGACCCATGCAACCACATATCGGTGAGTACATATAGGTGAATGAGTACACACACACACACACACACACACACACACACACACTTGATACCTCAAAGGCGGTGGGACCGAACATCTTTCCGTGGGTCCTTATAGAGGGAGCAGAGACGCTGTGTGTGCCACTAACAACAATCTTCAACACATCCATTGAAACTGGGCAACTACCTGAGGTATGGACGACGGCAAATGTAGTTCCCATTTTTAAGAAAGGAGACAGAAACGAGGCACTAAACTATAGACCTGTGTCACTGACGTGTATAGTATGCAAAGTCATGGAGAAGATTATCAGGAGGAGAGTGGTGGAGCACCTGGAACGGAACAAGATTATAAACGACAACCATCACGGATTCATGGAAGGCAAATCCTGTGTCACAAACCTACTGGAGTTTAATGACAAGGTAACAGAAGTAAGACACGAGAGAGAGGGGTGGGTAGATTGCATTTTCTTGGATTGCAAGAAGGCCTTCGACACAGTTCCTTACAAGAGATTAGTGCAGAAGCCAGAGGATCAGGCACGTATAACGGGAAGGGCTCTGCAATGGATCAGAGAATACCTGACAGGTAGGCAACAACGAGTTTGGTGCGTGATGAGATATCACAGTGGGCGTCTGTGAAGAGCGGGGTCCCACAGGGGTCAGTCCTAGGACTAGTGCTATTTTTGGTATATGTGAATGACATGATGGAATAAACTCAAAAGTGTCCCTGTTTGCAGATGATGTGAAGTTAATGAGGAGATTTAAATCAGATGAGGATCAGGCAGGACTCAAAGAGACCTGGACAGGCTGGACGCGTGGCCCAGCAACTGGCTCCTCGAATTTAACCCCGCCAAATGCAAAGTCATGAAGATCGGGGAAGGGCAAAGAAGAAGAGAGAAAAGACTAGGTGGCAAAAGACTGCAAACCTCACTCAAGGAGAAAGTTCTTGGGGTGAGTATAATACCGAGCACGTCTCCGGAAGCACACATCAACCAGGTAACTGCTGCAGCATATGGGCGCCTGGCAAACCTGAGAATAGCGTTCCGATACCTCAGTAAGGAATCGTTCAAGACACTGTACACCGTGTACGTGAGGACCATACTAGAGTATGCAGCCCCAGTTTGGAACCCACACCTGGTCAAGCACGTCAAGAAATTAGAGAAAGTGCAAAGGTTTGCAACAAGGCTAGTTCCAGAGCTAAGGGGAATGTCCTACAAGAAAGATTAAGGGAAATCGGCCTGACGACACTGGAGGACAGGAGGGTTAGGGGAGACATGATAACGACATAAAAATACTGCGAGGAATAGATAAGGTGGACAGAGACAGGATGTTCCAGAAATGGGACACAGAAACAAGGGGTCACAATTGGAAGCTGAAGACTCAGATGAGTCAAAGAGATGTTAGGAAGTAGTTCTTCAGTCATAGTGTTGTCAGGAAGTGGAATAGTTTGGCAAGTGATGTAGTGGAGGCAGGAACCATACATAGTTTTAAGACGAGGTATGATAAAGCTCATGGAGCAGGGAGAGAGAGGACCTAGTAGCGGTTAGTGAAGAGACGGAGCCAGGAGCTGAGTCTCGAGCCCTGCAACCACAAATAGGGTGAGTACACACACACACACACACACACACACACACACACACACACACAGTGCGCGCGCTCGTATTAATTAAAATACACATACCTGGATATTAACTTTAATTAAGACACAAATTTGTAATATTTATATTAGTAATAGTAACGTTACAATAATAACCATAATATTCACCTCTAATACTAATAACTGTAATATTCATCAGTAATACTAATAACTGTAATATTCATCAGTAATACTAATAACTGTAATATTCATCAGTAATACTATTAACTGTAATAGTCATCAGGACCTGTGTCTGGTAAAGCCTCGCTTCACGCAGGGCCTGGGTTCGATTCCCAGCCAGGGCAGAAACTTGGCGTGTTTCTTACACCTGTTGTCTATGTTCCCATCAGTAAATGGTCCCTGTTAATCGACTGGTGTGAGTCATCCTAGGACACTGACCTAATCTGCCCGAAATGCTCAGCATAACAAGGACTTCTATATAATAGTATGTCATTGATGTCAGCTAGACTGTATACCATGTACATATTGTAGTAAATAAGATATATTATTATTATTTATTATTATTATTATTATTACTATTAACTGTAATATTCATCAGTAATACTATTAACTCTAATATTCATCAGTAATAATAATAACTGTAATATTCATCAGTAATACTAATGAATGTATTATTCATCAGTAATAATAATTACTGTAATAATCATTTGTAATACTAATAACGTTAATGCACACCTGTAGTATTAAAGTTATTAGGTTACTGGTGTAGTACTACAGGTGTATATTACAGGTGTGTATTACAGGTGTATATATTAACTCAAAAATGCAGATTTGAACATTAAATCTAATTGATACACTTACGTTAAATATAATACATAGACTGGAATGTTGACGTTAACTGGAACACACAGACTGGAATGTTGACGTTAAATAGAACACACAGACTGGAATACTGACGTTAACTGGAACACAAAGTCAGAAATACTGACGTACAAAGAACAGAATATTGACGTTAACTGGAGCACTGACACCCTAATATTGACGTTAACTGGAGCACTGACACCCTAATATTGACTTTAACTGGAGCACAGAGACTCTAAACTGACGTTAACTGACGCATAGAAACTGGATTATTGACGCTAACTGAAACACAGAAGCAAGAATATTGAACTTAATTGGAACCCAGGCTGGAATATTGACGCTATCTGGAGAGCAACAACAGAATATTGACAATAACTGGATCATAGAGCTGGAACTGCCAGCCATAATTGAAATTTAAGAATGTTATATTAAGGAACTGGAATATTACCGTTAACATTCACTGTTAATATTTACCGTTAATATTGTCTATATTCCTGACATATATAATGGAATATGTAAATATTAGCGAGAATATCAAATGAGTTTCATGGTTACTCTGAATGTAATGTTGGGCATACTAAATCGATTCCATAGATGTGAATATTACAATTAACCAGAATACTAGGATCGTAATTCCTTACCCGTGATACTCCCTTTAACGGGTACTCCATGTTCAGAATATTCCCCTTAACTGGAACCCGAAGACCAAAATATTGTCCTTAATTGTACCCAGAGATCATAATATTACCCGAACTGCAGGAGAGTAACTGAAATATTAATAAGTAATACAGAGGATGGAATAACAATACTAAAAAAAAATAAAAGAATGAAATATATACTGGAGCAGAAGAATTATACTACAAAGTAACCAGTGTATTATCATCCTTAGAGGAAATACAACTAATGCAATGTATGCAGCAGAAGGATGGCTCGGCTGGAGCATTATACTGTTAACGAGAAAAGGAAATATTCTTTTTTATCGAAGCCTTTTCATCTCCGAGGTTATGGGTCCCCAATATTCTCATAGTTTGCTCCAGAGGTAGACTCCATATTATATATGTATTCACACACACACACACACACACACACACACACACACACACACACAGTAGGAGTAGTGGGAGGTTGAAGAGAGTTGGGATAGTTTAAAAATGCAGTATTAGAATGTGGGGCAGAAGTTTGTGGCTATAGGAGGGTGGGTGCAGGAGGAAAGAGGAGTGAGTGGTGGAATGAAGAAGTAAAGGGTGTGATAAAAGAAAAAAGGTAGCTTATGAGAGGTTTTTACAAAACATAAGTGTTAATAGAAGAGCAGAGTATATGGAGAGTAAAAGAAAGGTGAAGAGAGTGGTGAAGAAGAGCGGATGAAAGAATGGGAGAGGCTCTGTCAAGAAATTTGCTGAAAACAAGAAAAAATTTGGAGTGAGATAAACAAGGTAAGAAAGCCTAGAGAACGAATGGATTTGTCAGTTAAAAACAGAGTAGGGGAGTTAGTAGATGGGGAGCTGGAGGTATTGGGTAGATGGCGGGAATATTTTGAGGAACTTTTAAATGTCGATGAAAAAGGGAGGCGGTAATTTCATTACTGGCCAGGGAGGTACAACATCGTTTAAGAGTGAAGAAGAGCAGGATGTGAGTGTGGGGAGGTGCGTGAGGCATTACGTAGAATGAAAGGGGGTAAAGCAGCTGGAATTGACGGAATCATGACAGAAATGTTAAAAGCAGGGGGATATAGTGCTGGAGTGGTTGGTATTTTTGTTTAATAAATGTATGAAAGAGGGAAGGTACCTAGGGATTGGCAGAGAGCATGTATAGTTCCTTTATATAAAAGAAGGGATAAAGAGAGTGTAAAATTATAGGGGAATAAGTTTACTGAGTATACCAGGTAAAGTGTATGGTAGGGTTATTATTGAAAGAATTAGAGGTAAGACAGAGAGTAGGATTGCAGATGAGCAAGGAGGCTTTAGAGTGGGTAGGGGATGTGTAGATCAAGTGTTTACAGTGAAGCATATATGTGAACAGTATTTAGATAAAGGTAGAGAAGTTTTTATTGCATTTATGGATTTAGAAAAGGCATATGATAGAGTGGATAGGGGAGCAATGTGGCAAATGTTGCAAGTGTATGGAATAGGTAGTAAGTTACTGAAGGCTGTAAAGAGTTTTTATGAGGATAGTGAGGCTCAGGTTAGGGTGTGTAGGAGAGAGGGAGATTACTTCCCGGTAAAAGTAGGTCTTAGACAGGGATGTGTAATGTCACCATGGTTGTTTAATATATTTATCAATGGGGATGTAAAAGAAGTAAATGCTAGGGTGTTGGGGAGAGGGGTGGGATTAAATTATGGAGAATTAAATGCAAAATGGGAGTTGACACAGTTACTTTTTGCTGATGATACTGTGCTTATGGGAGATTCTAAAGAAAAGTTGCAAAGGTTAGTGGACGAGTTTGGGAGAATGTGTAAAGGTAGAAAGTTAAAAGTGAACATAGATAAGAGTAAGGTGATGAGGGTATCAAACGATTTAAATAAAGAAAAATTGGATATCACATTGGAGAGAGGGATTATGGAAGAAGTAAATGTTTTCAGATATTTGGGAGTTGACGTGTCAGCGGATGGGTTTATGAAGGATGATGTTAACCATAGAATTGATGAAGGAAAAAAGGTGAGTGGTGCATTGAGGTATCTGTGGAGACAAAAAAACGTTATCCATGGAGGCAAAGAAGGGAATGTACGAAAGTATAGTGGTACCAACACTCTTATATGGGTGTGAAGCATTGGTTCCAAATGCTGCAGCGAGGAGGAGGCTGGAGGCAGTGGAGATGTCCTGTCTAAGGGCAATGTGTGGTGTAAATATTATGCAGAAAATTCGGAATGTGGAAATTATTAGAAGGTGTGGAGTTACTAAAAGTATTTGTCAGAGGGCTGAAGAGGGGTTGTTGAGGTGGTTTGGTCATTTAGAGAGAATGGATCAAAGTAGAATGACTTGGAGAGCGTATAAATCTGTAGGGAAGGAAGGCGGGTAGGGTCGTCCTAGAAAAGGTTGGAGGAAGGGTAAAGGAGGTTTTGTGGGCGAGGGCTTGGACTTCCAGCAAGCATGTGTGAGCGTGTTAGATAGGAGTGAATGGAGACGAATGGTTTTGGGACATGACGATCTGTTGGAGTGTGAGCAGGGTAACATTTTGTGAAGGGATTCAGGGAAACCAGTTAATTGATTTAATTGGACTTGAGTCCTGGAAATGGGAAGTACAATGCCTGCACTTTAAAGGAGGGTCTGAGATAGTGACAGCTGGAGGTACTTTTCTCAGCTGTCGTATCTGAGCTCCTCTGCAAAGACAGTGATTATGTATGAGTGTGGTGAAAGTGTTGAATGATGATGAAAGTATTTTCTTTTGGGGATTTTCTTCTTTTGGGTCACCCTGCCTCGGTGGGAGACGGCCGACTTGTTAAAAAAAAAAAAATATATATATATATATATATATATATATATATATATATATATATATATATATATATATTGCAATTTGGCTTAAAAACACGCTCTTCTTGCCGAATAAGGCAAGCGATAATTTGTATATGCAATAATTTCGCAAAATCATTCTGAACCCAATGAAAAAATATTTCATTGTGTTTGTTTATTATTAAATTACTGAAAACTTATCTAAAATACATTTAGTTGGATTAGGCGAAATTAAATTGCGCTTGTTATAATAAGGTTAGGTAAGTTTTCTAAGGGTCTTTTGGTAGAAAATTATTAATTTTTAGATTAATATAAATGAAAAAAATATATTTTTAGACGTATAAGAGAAAATTTTAGAAAGGACCTAATTTTAAATGAGATCTTGCTAACTGAGCAGTTTTACTTATTCGGCACGACATATATATATATATATATATATATATATATATATATATATATATATATATATATATATATATATGTCGTGCCGATTAGGTAAAACTTGTGATTTTGGCTTAAATAGCAACGCTCATCTTGCCATATAAGACAAGTGAAAATTTGTTTATGCAATAATTTCGCCAAAATCATTCTGAGCATAAGGAAAAAATATATTTCATTGTGTTTGTTTATTATTAAATTAATGTTAACGTATCTAAAATATATTTAGTTGGGTTAGGCTAAATTAAATTGCGCTTGTTGTAATAAGGTTAGGTAGGTTTTCAAAGTTTCTCTTGGTACAAAAATATAATTTTTACATTAACGTAAATGAAAAAATATATCTTTAAACGTATAAGAGAAAATTTTAGAAAGGACTTAATTTTAAATGAGTTCTTGCTAATTGACCAGTTTTACCTAATCGGCACGACTATATATATATATATATATATATATATATATATATATATATATATATATATATATATATATATATATATATATATATATATATATATTCTCAGCTGTCGTATCTGAGCGCCTCTGCAAAGCCAGTGATTATGTATGAGTGTGTGAAAGTGTTGAATGATGATGAAAGTGTTTCTTTTGGGGATTTTCTTTCTTTTTGGGTCACCCTGCCTCGGTGGGAGACGGCCGACTTGTTGAAAAAATATATATATAAATATATATATATATATAAATATATATATATATATATATATATATATATATATATATATATATATATATATATATATATATATATATATATAAGGAGTATTTTAGGAAGGACTGGAGCAGCAGGTGATTTTCAATATCAGATATAATATTTCGGCTACACGGATGCATCAGTTCCCACGCCAATTTGAATATGTTATTGTTGTCATCGAACAGGAATTTCGCATTTCCGATACTGACGGTACACTATACTGGTGCAAGTTTTTGTTGGCCAAATTCATCAGAGGTATCTAAATTTAATTCTTTACTTGTCTAGAATGACAATGAGAACAAATTGACACTCGATCGTCCAGCGAAACGCGCATGTATGTGTGTGTGTACTCACCCACCTCACCTAATTGTGGCTGCAGGGGTCGAGACTCAGCTCCTGGCCCCGCCTCTTCACTGTCCGCTACTGGGTCACATCTCTCCCTGCTCCATGAGATTTATCATACCTCGTCTTAAAGCTATGTATGGTTCTTGCCTCCACTACATCATTTGCTAGACTATTCCACTTCCTGACTACTCTATGGCTGAAGAAATGCTTCCTAACATCTCTATGACTCATCCGAGTCTTCAACTTCCAATTGTTCCCCCTCGTTTCTTTGTTCTCTCTCTGGAACATCCTGTCACTATCTACCTTGTCGATTCCCCGCAGTATTTTGTATGTCGTTATCATGTCTCCTCTAGCCCTTCCGTCCTCCAGTGTTGTCAGGCCGATTTCCCTTAACCTTCCTTCGTAGGACATTCCCCTGAGCTCTGGAACTAACTTGTAGCAAACCTTTGCACTTTCTCTAATTTCTTGACGTGCTTGACCAGGTGTGGGTTTCAGACTGGTGCTGCATACTCTAGTATGGTCCTCACGTACACGGTGTACAGTCTTGAACGATTCCTTATTAAGGTAACGGAACGCTAACCTTAGGTTTGCCAGTCGCCCATATGCTGCCGCCGTTATCTGATTGATGTGTGCTTCCGGAGACGTGTGTGTGTGTGTGTGTGTGTGTGTGTGTGTGTGTGTGTACTCGCCTAATTGTACTCACCTAATTGTGGTTGCAGGGGTCGAGACTCAGCTCCTGGCCTCGCCTCTTCGCTATCCGCTACTGGGTCTCTGCTCTCCCTGCTCCATGAGCTTTATCATACCTTATCTTAAAACTATGTATGGTTCCCGCCTCCACTATATCGTTCGCTAGACTATTCCACTTCCTGACTACTCTATGGCTGAAGAAATGCTTCCTAACATCCCTTTGACTCATCTGAGTCTTCAGCTTCCAGTTGTGCCCCCTTGTTTCTGTGTTCCCTCTCTGGAACATCTTGTCACTATCTACCTTGTCGATTCCCCGCAGTATTTTGTATGTCGTTATCATGTCTCCTCTAACCCTTCTATCATCCAGTGTTGTTAGTCCTATTTCCCTCAACCTTTCTTCATAGGACAGACCCCTGAGTTGTGGAACTAACCTTGTCGCAAACCTTTGCACTTTCTCTAATTTCTTGTGTGTGTGTGTGTGTGTGTGTGTGTGTGTGTACTCATCTATATGTCGTTGCAGGGGTTATTTCACAGTTCCCGGCCCCGTCTCTTCGCTGGTTGCTACTAGGTTCATTCTCTCCTGGTTTCAAAAGCCTTATCATACCTCTTCTTAAATCTATGGATGGATCCCGGCTCTACCACTTCTCTCTCCAGATTGTTCCACTTCCAAATAAATCTAAGGCTGAAGAAATACTTCATAACATCCCTGTTTTCAGTTTTAAATTTTCAGCTGTGTCCTCATGTTCCTGTTACCCATCACTCAAACATTCTGTCCCTATTCACCTTTCAGTTCCCTTCAGTACTTTGCACGTTGTTATCATATCCCCATCTAGTCCTCCTGTCCTACAGTGTCATCAGGTCGAGTTCCCTTAACCTTTCCTCACAGCACACACCCTTTAGCACCGGGACTAGTCTCGGTGCAAACCTCTGCACTTTCTCCAATTTCTTTATTTGTTTGACCAGGTGTGGGTTCCATACTGGTGCTGCATACACCAATATGGACCTGACACACACGGTGTATAGTGTCGTGAATGATTCCTTACTTTGATATCGAAAACCTATTCTTAGATTTGGTAGACGCGCATTTGCTGCAGCAATTATTTAGCTGATGTGCGCTCAGGTGATATGCTCGGAATAATACTCACTCCAAGGTCCTCGTTGAAGGAATTTTTGCTCCCCGAGTATGTACTCTGTCTGCAGTCTTTGCCATTCCCCAACCTTTATAATTTTGTACTTACTGGGGTTAAACTCCAGGAAGCATTTGTCAGACTAGGCTTGCAGCTGTCCTGGTCCCTTTGTAGCCTTTCCTGGTCCTCGTCTTCTTGTATTCTCCTAATTAGTTTCACGCTATCTGTGAACAGCGATACCTCTGCCATGTCATTCACGTATACAAGAAACAGTACTTGTCCAAAGAGTGATCCTTGTGGAACCTCAGTTGTCACATGCGCCCACTTCGACACCTCTTCGAACCATCACTCGTTGTTTCCTTCTTGTAAAGTATGCCATGATCCATTGTAGTGCTTTCCTATATGAGCGCGCGCGCGCGTATGTGTGTATGTGTGTGTTTGTGTGTACTTACTGTTTGTACTCAATTAAACGTGTAGAGGTGAAATCTCAGCTCCTGGCCTCTTAAACTGGCCGCTAATTGTTTATTCTCTCTTTCTTGGCTTCATGAGCACTAGCATGCCAATTCTTAAGGCAATGTATGAATCCTATTTCTACTAGTTCCAGCCTACTATATGGATGAAAAAAATACTTCTTAACATCCTTGTGACTCGTTTGTGTTTTTACCTTCCAACTGTGCCCTCGTGTACCTGTTCTCTGCATCTCGTACAGCCTAAGTGCATCGTATTACTTCCTCTCAATATTTTACCAACTTCGGTCACTCTGCCCTCTAATGTCATCAGGTTTAGTTCCTTCAATCTCTCCTAACTCATTTCCATTACCTTTTGAACTAGTCTCGTTGCAATCCTCCGCATTTTTTTCTTTTTTTTTCATCTATTATATAATTTGTGATTTCCATGCTAGTGCTCCAGTTCTCAAGATGGGTCTCATGTATGACTCTATAAATAAAGCTCAGATTTG
The DNA here is from genome assembly GCA_009830355.1 of Cherax destructor. Lineage (NCBI taxonomy): Eukaryota > Metazoa > Arthropoda > Malacostraca > Decapoda > Parastacidae > Cherax > Cherax destructor. The sequence goes on from WNWK01004877.1 coordinate 50,592, forward strand.
CCAGCCACGCATAATAATAATAATAATAGTAATAATAATAATAATAATAATAATAATAATAATAATAATAATAATACGTAATAATAATAATAATAATAATAATAATAATAATTATTATTATTATTATTTTCCCCAGTATGCTGAAAAAAAACTTTTTAGTTTACATGTTTTATGCTTCACCATGAAGTCCTTTTCCTTGAGTAAGATTTAGTCTTTGTCTTTCCCTATCCTGTACTCCGTTTTTGGTTTTCTTCGCCATCATCAATTTTCATAACGTTGTACATTAGAAGATTAAATTGCAATAACCACTTGTCAGATCATTGTAGCAGTTTGCCTAAATCGATTTGTAGCCTATGTTCTTCTCCATGGAGAAGTGGAACAGAATTCTTCCTCCGTAAACCATGCATGTCGTAAGAGGCGACTAAAATGCCGGGAGCAAGGGGCTAGTAACCCCTTCTCCTGTATATATTACTAAATGTAAAAGGAGAAACTTTCGTTTTTAATTTTGGGCCACCCTGCCTCGGTGGAAACTCTGCCTCGGTGGGCCACCGTGCCTCGGTGGGCCACCCTGCCTCGGTGGGCCACCCTGCCTCGGTGGCCACCCTGCTTCGGTGGGCCACCCTGCCTCGGTGGCCACCCTGCCTCGGTGGGCCACCCTGCCTCGGTGGCCACCCTGCCTCGGTGGCCACCCTGCCTCGGTGGTCACCCTGCCTCGGTGGGCCACCCTGCCTCGGTGGGCCACCCTGCCTCGGTGGGCCACCCTGCCTCGGTGGGCCACCCTGCCTCGGTGGGCCACCCTGCCTCGGTGGGCCACCCTGCCTCGGTGGGCCACCCTGCCTTGGTGGGATACGGCCGGTGTGTTGAAAGAAAGAAAGATCTTCGTCACCAGTTCTTATTGTTTTCCTCATTATAATTATATTTAGGAGGAAGCGCTAAACCCGTTGGAATCATACAGCATAGCGCCTGGGAGAATTGGAAGCAATCAGGCTCGATCCAAGAAGGGAAGGACATGTCCAATTGCTTGCATCAAGATTCTTTTCACTGGTTTTACATCATATACAACCAGGGAAACATCAGATTATTTCTTCCGACACGTTACTCACGTACACCAGAATCAGTAGTGGTCCCAGCACTGGTCCTTGTGTTCCCTGTATAACCCCACTTGACTCTAACCTATTTCTGGGCAATCACTCCCATTGTAGTGTTTTTCTCTGTTATTCCTGCATGCTCCCTTAACTTTTATTTCGGTGATAAATGCAGTACTGTGTCAGATGAATTCTTACAGCTTACATTCTTACATTCTTACAGCCCTACTCACACTATACTACTCACTCATCTATCCCTACCTCACATATGCCATTTGTGCATGGGGATCAACAGCAATTACCCACCTAAAGCCAATAATAACCCAACAAAAAGCCGCAGTAAGAATTATCACGCAATCCAACGCTAGGCAACACCCCCCCACTCTTCAAAGACCTAAACCTACTCACTGTCCAGAACATCCACACTTACTACTCTGCTATCTACATTTATAGAACCATTAATTCCAACTTTAACCCTGAGCTAAAACACTTTCTTGACAGTTGCGACAGGACCCATAGACATAATACCAGACATAAACATCTCTTTGACATTCCCCGTGTCCGACTAAATCTATACAAAAATTCAATGCGCATAAAAGGGCCTAAAATCTGGAACTCCCTGCCTGAAAACTCTAGAACTGCAGACACAACCTCCATTTTCAAAAGCACCGTTAAAAAACATCTTACCTCACTTACGCACCCAACCGGTAGCTAACCACATGAAAACTACTTTATCTTGCACATATCCACAGCAAAATACACTTATTGATATCTGTGATTCCCCTTAATTTGCACAGAACTTAACAAAATTCTAATACAACTGTTGCTTCATAATTCTTAAGCTAGTCATAAGTTTGCCTAAACACTCCAATATAGAAACTGTAATATGCCAATACATCACCTTTACCATTAATATATAAACTAATTGTTAATTTCTTAAATGTTTAAATTACAGTACCTCAATTTTGTAAACCTAGTTAATCACTACAATTACCTAACCTTACTATCTGTATAATCATTGTGTCACTATAGAGTAAGACCTATCATAAGACTGCCTGAAAAGCCTAGGCATACCTAGGCATATTATTGGCCATCTTGTAATATCTACTTCATAAAATGCATAACTATAAGTACACCCCACCTTGTATATTACCAGAAATAAAGAATTTGAATTTGAATTTGAATTTGAATTTATGCAGCCAGCCCGTCCCTCACTTTTCTTGCCCCATCAGAGAACTCAAATTTGCGAGCCAAAATTTACCATCTCTAAAACCGTGCTGGCTGTTTTTTATGAAATTATTTCTCACCAAGTGCTTTACCAGTCTCCTTCTGACTCTTTTCTCCATCACCTTAATGTAGTTTACTCCGTCAGTGACTATTTTAATGCTATCTGTCTGTCTCCCTTCTTAAATCTTGAGACTAAGTTTGCTGTCCTCCATATCTCTGGCAGTTTATTTGTATCAATTGATCCGTACACCTTAGCTAGTGGTGTGCACAGTGCTTCAGCTCACTCTTTCAGAATCAGAGATTTTGTCTTGTTCCACTGTCTTCGAGGTATTTAGCTCATTAGCTTCTTCGGTCTTCACCTCTCTTACGTAATGTGTATTGTGTCTAGTTCTCCTTGGTACACTCTTGCTCTTTGTCTCTGGTAATGCCCATATTTCCTCAGAGTTTTCTCTTGAGGAAATAGGGGAGGAAATTTTGAAGGTGGTGTGGTGTAGGGAGGTGGTGTATTGTAGGGAGATGGTGTGGTGTAGGGATGTGGTGTGGTGTAGGGAGGTGGTGTGGTGTAGGGAGGTGGTGTGGTGTAGGGAAGTAGTGTGGTGTAGGAAGATGGTGTGGTGTAGGGAGGTGATGTATAGTAGGGAGATGGTGTGGTGTGGTGTAGGGAGGTGGTGTATAGTAGGGAGATGGTGTGGTGTGTGATGATATTTTGCTGTTGTGTTTCTTCTGATGTGACTGTAAATAAAGTTTTATTCATAATTGGTTTTCGATGTTAAGTCAGTCAAATTGTCACTCAGACTCTCTTCTCATCTGTCTGTATTTGTTTCGTGCTTTTGTTCTCGTTTCTTTGTTATCTGCTATTCTTTGCTTTTTATATTTTTTAGAGGTTCTGGCACTCTTAGCTTTTTGCCTCTCTGCATCTCTGGCTTAGCCATGGGCTCTCTGTTCTTGTCATTGCGTCTTCTGCTTCTGGCTATGAATTTCTCTTGTGACTCCTGGTACTTAGATTCGCTTTGTGTGAATAACAGGTCCAGTCTAACTCTCCTCTAACTCTGTATCCCTGACATGATAGAACATAATATTCCATTACCATCTCCATCAGCTTAGCGTTCTACGTTTCTGATCCATCATGTGGATCCCAATTCCTCAAGTCTATTTCCTAGTGACTACAATCACTCATGGTCAATAGCTTTGCACTGGTTATATGAGCTCTTGCTGTTTCTACTATGGTGTTCACTATCACTTTGATGTTCTTGTTGTATTCCTGTCTTGGTTTCCTGTTGATTGACCGGTCATACATCACTGCTGAGTCTTCAGTGATCACAGGTCTATTACACTTACCTCCTCAAAACCTAACTGGCTTTTGACCTAGAGTGCTACTGCCTACATTACTCTATTCTCCGTCTTCCTTCAGAATATATCCTACTGGAAATTACATCTGTTATTATTTCAGTTAGTTGTGTGATGTCTGTGGTTGTCACTGCTATCACCACCTGTCTGAGGTTGTCACTGCTATCACCACCTGTCTGAGGTTGTCACTGCTATCACCACCTGTCTGAGGTTGTCACTGCTATCACCACCTGTGTGAGGTTGTCACTGCTATCCACTCATCGCATTCATCATTTGTGCTTCTTATTAAATTTGTGTTTCTGAACCATACTTTCAGTTTCTCATCATTTACTGTCGTCTGTTTCTCGATATTCTGGTTATCTGACTCTTGCCCACTCGAATGATGATAGGAGGAGGAGGAGAGGGAGGTGGCATATATATGTATATGTAATATGTTGTGTCGAATAGGTAAAACTGGTCAATTAGCAAGAACTCATTTAAAAATTAAGTGCTTTCTAAAATATTCTCTTGTACGTTTAAAGATACTATATTTATTTCATTTATGTTAATGTAAAATTTACAATAATTTAATAATAAACAAACAATGAAATATATTTTTTTCGTTAGGTTGAGAATGATTTTTGCCAAATTATTGCATACACAAATTTTTGCTTGCCTTATTCGGCAAGAGGAGAGTTGCTATTGAAACCAAAATATACACAGATATACTCCTCTAGGTGTATATCCAGAAAAATAAATTATCGTTGTATATTCATTGATATGCACACTTCTTGATGTATATGCAAAGATACATAATATCAGTGTATATAAAATGATATACAGGCTTCTCGATGTTTACCTGGAGTTTACCTGGAGAGGGTTTCGGGGGTCAACGTCCCCGCATCCCGATCTGAGACCAGGCCTCGTGGTGGCCGCAAGGAAACTGACGTACGAACTATAGCCCGGTTGGTCAGGTACTAACTTTAGGTGCCTCTCCAGTTCCTTCTTGAAGACAGTCAGGGGTCTATTGTATGCTGGGAGGCAGTTGAACAGTCTTGGGCCCCAGACACTTATTGTGTTGTCTCTCAGTGTACTCGTGGTGCCCCTGTTTTTTATTGGGAGAATGTTGCATCTCTTGCCGAGTCTTTTACTTTCATAGGGAGTGATTTTCGTGTGCATGTTTGGTACTAATCCCTCTAGGATTTTCAAAGTGTATATTATCATGTATTTCTTTCGCCTCGTTCCAGGGAATACAAATCAAGGGACTTCAACCGTTCCCAGTAATTTAGATGCCTTATCGTACTTGTGTGTGCCACAACTCAACTGCTCAGGAACTGAATCGAACTTATCAAGTTCCTTCTTGAAGACAGTTAGGATTCTGTTGGTAATCCCTATTATGTATAAAGTGAGTTTACTGAGGTCTTGGGGGCCCCTGTACTCACTGTCATCTTTAAGTGCACTCAAGGAACTCACTTTTCTTTAGAATATTTTTGCACTGTCTCCCAATTCTTTTGCTTTCATAGGAAGCGATTGCCGCGTGCAAATTCAGGACCAGTTCCATTAGAACACTCCAGGTGCAAATTATGATGCATCTTGCCTTCATCCCAAGGAGAACAGGTCAAAGGACTTCAAATATTCCAGTAATTTAGGTGTTTGACTGAATTTATATGTGCAGTGGAGGTTCCCTGTGAATAAAGTATATTTCTTTAGTCTCAGGGTGGCTGAAAAGTGGAATAACTTGGATGAGGTAGTGAAGGACAACTTAATACAGTCTCAAGAGTAGAGATGATAAAGCAAAATAGGCCAGAAATTAACAATACCAATAAAAGTAGTCTAGGAGGCAGAACCAAACGCTAAGTCCTGATACACTTAAACACAGAATCACAATAAATAATCAATCTCTCCCCTTCCCCCTTTTCCTCCCCATGCTCTCAATATTTTAGTCGCCTCTTACAACACACAGGGTAATGCTCCAGTTTGAGTAGACAAGAGTTGAGGAGGAGCATGAGCACCTGCATAATGTAATGTAATCCAAAGAGAAACAACAAGTCAATTGGAATAACAAACCAAAAACAAGAGTAACGTGATATACCTGACAAAATAGTAAATTTAATTATGAAAATGCCACACAGAAGGGTGCAAGGCACAAGGCACTATTCGTGAATATACAAAGATATACACTTCTAGGTGTTTATACACAGATATACACAGATACACATATATATCTGCTTACAAAACTGAAAGGTTTGTAAGCAGAACATGGAAAAAGACAAGCAAATGTAATATAATGCGATCCTTTATTGACAACGTTTCACCCACACAAATAGGCTTTGCCAAGTCTCAGAGAGAACGTAGGCAGAACGCACTCTGCCCTTATACACTAATTAACAAATGATTATTATATTTTACGCTGGGCGAGCTTTCATTAATGCTAGACTGGCATTTAGTTTTACCGTTTGTCTTAGTTAAACATATTATCAATGGTAAACCAGGCCGAGGAATTGATGAGTTACACACGAGTGCAACACTTGTTGGATGTCTTTATTGACGCAACGTTCCGCCTGTGCTGCAGGCTTCATCACTCGAATACAGAGATGAATTACAATCCAGCACAGCATACTTTTTTTTTGCAATTGCGCGTTATGTGCCGTGTAAACAGTTAAACATCGCAAACAATGACGCTTTGCGCTCTTTTGTAGACCGGTTGCGTTCAGGTCTTGGGAGTCCATCAACAAGCACAGCCTAGCGTAATAAATCTATCTAGGAAGAGAGCGAAGTGTGCTACCCAAGAATGCTCGCCACGAAGTTCCGTAAATATTTCTGCTTCTGGAAAGAATTTCACATCACAATACCGATCAGAGAACTCGAGCAAGTTACACTTCCAAGTTTGGGCGACCATCAGCACTTTAAGTGTGAAAGTTACACCGCCACCACTTACAGAAAGTGTCAGAGTTACACCGCCACCACTTACAGAAAGTGTCAGAGTTACAACACCACCTGTGAGAAATTATGTGGGTAAATTTTACAGGTAGTGTCCTGAATTAACATTTCACCCCAATAAGTGGAAGAAACTTTGGTACATCAAACAAGTATTGATGTACCTGATATGATGTACCTCAAGAGTCAAGTGGGACTTTAAGAACACTAGGTCACAATAAGGTCCCTCACGCGTCAGGACCTTAAATTATTTGAATATATACATATTAAAATTATTGGGAAAAATTATGCCAGTATCACGGACAAATTATGCGTGGATTGTACATATATTCTGTAATATCAATTACTTGACCTGATTATTATTATAATCAAGGGGGAAGCGCTAAACCCGTAGGATTGTACAGCGCCTCTGGGGGGAGGGGGGAGGATGGAAGATATTCAGGCTTAATTCAGGGATCAAGAGCCCCTCACCAGCGTCAAGGGCCCTTCCTTGAGGCGTAATTGACTTTAATAATTTACTCGAGTAATTTTATATAAATATAATTAAATTACATGAATAGAAAAAAAATATGAAAGACATTTCAACATTAGTCACCAAATTAAGATTTTTGGTGTTATAACCTAACGCCTCCCTATGGTAGGCAGCTAATATTGGCCAATATAAGTTAACCTACCCGTAGTGAAAATTAATACACTGGGAGACTTACATTACATGCGGTGTTAACTTCCTCAGTTTCTGACGACACCGTTTCTATTAAATCTAAGTTCATTTTATTAGAAGATTCGGCCGATAATTTCCATTTGCTTGAGAGAGAGAGAGGTAACACCCAAGCTCCCAGGACGGCCACCCGGGCGGTACTGACTCGCCGTGTACACACCCCAGCACCTCATTTGGTAACACCCACGGGATTCCTCACAGGTATGTTCTTAGTTTGTGACTTGACTAGTAACATCAACACTTCATGTTTACATAACTTTGTATAAACATTATTACATCCTTCAATTCTTACATACTAATTATAGGAAAATAAAATAATTTCCACACCACCCCCACTTACGTATCAAGGATACAACGCCACCGCTGTTAAGTATCAAAGACACACCACCACCATAGTGTCAGTTACACCACCACCATAGTGTCAGTTACACCACCACCATAGTGTCAGTTACACCACCACCATAGTGTCAGTTACACCACCACCATAGTGTCAAAGTTACACCACCACCAAAGTGTCAGAGTTACACCACCACCATAGTGTCAGTTACACTACCACCAAAGTGTCAGTTACACCACCACCAAAGTGTCAAAGTTACACCACCACCAAAGTGTCAGAGTTACACCACCACCAAAGTGTCAGAGTTACACCACCACCATAGTGTCAGTTACACCACCACCAAAGTGTCAGAGTTACACCACCACCATAGTGTCAGAGTTACACACCATCATAGTGTCAGTTACACCACACCAAAGTGTCAGGTTACACCACCACCAAGTGTCAGAGACACCACATCATGTGTCATTACACTACCACCAAAGTGTCAGTTCACCACCACCAAAGTGTCAGGTTACACCACCACCAAAGGTCAGAGTTACACCACATCATAGTGTCAGTACACTACAAGTGTCAGAGTTACACCACCACCATGTGTCAGTTACACCACCACCAAAGTGTCAGAGTTACCACCACCAAAGTGTAGAGTAACACATCATAGTGTAGTTTACCACCAAGTGTCAGTTACACCACCACCAAAGTGTCAAAGTTAACCACCACCAAAGTGTCAAAGTTACCACCAAAGTGTCAGAGTTACACCACCACCAAGTGTCAGAGTTACACCACCATAGTGTCAGTACACCACCACCAAAGTGTCAAGTTACACCACCACCAAGTGCAGAGTTACACCACCACCAAAGTGTCAGTTACACCACCACCAAAGTGTAAGTTACACCACCACCAAAGTGTGAGTTACACCACCACCAAAGTGTCAGAGTTACACCACCACCAAAGTGTCAAAGTTACACCACCACCATAGTGTCAGTTACACCACCACCAAAGTGTCAAAGATACAACACCATCACTAGAGAGAAGACATGAACGCTCCAGGATAGTGTTATAAAGCGACCCTGACAGCACTCTCCATATACCACCAAATTGTGTTTTAGCAAGACTCTCTCTAACTCTGCCTTCTCTCTCTATCTCTTTCTCTATACTCTTCTCTCCTCTCTCCTGTATCTCTCTCTGAGACTGCCTGCCACTCCATTCACAGTTCACCTCCGCCCATACTGTCAGCCCAGGGAGAATGTCGACCTTCCCCTCTCTCTCCCACTCGACGACTACCACTCGACTGCTGTTATTCGGTGAATCTCACTCGTAGAGAGAGAGAGAGCCACCAATAGTGAAACACTCTTACTTGATAACGTGTTTTCCATGCCCAGCTGCTATCTAATTCTAATTTAAGAATTAAACTAATCTAACAAAATACTATTTCGTTTTCTTACTCATTAAGGAGCGCCACCTTCCGACCGTTCTCTAAACGTTGAAAACTTTGGGTTATTAGGTATCCTTCCCCTTCGAAAGGGAATACCTTAATTCATTTGTTTTTTTTCCTCTGCGGATACTCCACTGTGACTTATTAACGCTTCTTTGGATCGGCTTCGAACTTTCAGTTATGCAGCATCTTTCTTAGGTGAGGATCTGGAGACAGTGGAAGAGGTGTAGAGCCATTTTTAAGGTGTTCAGTACCTTACTTAGTCCTATTGTAAAGTTGCCACACTTCAACAATGCGTGAAAAGGAAAACTTTCATTACTTTTGTTCATTTTTTTTGGGTAGTTGTGTTTTAATACGCTTCAATCTTCAAGAAAATATATTTTTTATTTGAAATTTTGAAAAAAAAAAACTACCCATAGCATAGCTGCATAGATGAATTTGGGGTTGTAATGTCTACAGATTTTTCTGTACTACATAATAGTATACTACTAAGGAAGGTTAGTTTGTAGACAACAAAGAAATATAATTATTTTTATCACACTCACGACAGTTGTTCTCTACAAGAAAACGAACTAGAACACAAATTTTAAATTTTCCATTAAAATTATTAAAGAGCTAAAATATACTGAAACGTGAAATAAAAATGATCTAAACGGCAAAACGAGAATTCTGCAAAATTTAATATAAAGATGAATTGATATGGAAAGACGCTTAATTTAACCCAATTCTTGTTAAATTTCCTTGTTGCTCCAGAAGGGTCACTATGATACACTACAATTTTATTAAAACTGACACATTCGTCCCTTAAAAGGCCAATAAATCTGCACAGAGGCTGAACCTTTCTTTAGAGAGGGTACATAAGCATTGAAACCTCCGAGGCGATGTAAAGAAACTCTGGTAATTGCAAAGAAACCAACTCAGAATTTGATCGATAAAATTTGCAAATTTGCAAATTTGCAACACAGTCCGTAACCATCGCAACATGTTGCTAGTTGAGGAGAGGTAGTGGAGTCGTTAGTAGAAGAGAGGTAGTGGAGTCACTGTTAGTAGAGGAGAGGTAGTGGAGTCACTGTTAGTAGAGGAGAGGTAGTGGAGTCATTGTTAGTAGAGGAGAGGTAGTGGAGTCATTGTTAGTAGACGAGAGGTAGTGGAGTCATTGTTAGTAGCGGAGAGGTTGTGGAATCGTTGTTAGTAAAAGGAAAGGAAGTGGAGTCATTGTTAGTAGAGGAGGGGTCGAGGAGTCGTTATTAGTAGAGGAGAGGTCGAGGAGTCGTTGTTAGTAGAGGAGAGGTAGTTGAGCCGTTGTTAGTTGAGGAGAGGTAGTGGAACCATTGTTAGTAGAGATGCAGAGGGGTCGTTATTAGTAAAGGAGAGGTAGGGGAGCCGTTGTTAGTAGAAGAGATATCGAGGGGTCGTTGTTAGTAAAGAACATGTAGTGGGGTCGTTATTAGTAGAGGAGAGGTAATTAGCCGTTGTTAGTAGCAGAGAGTCGAAGGGTCGTAGTTAGCTGAGGAGGTATTGGGGTTGTTAGTAGTGAAGAAGTCTAGGGGTCGTTGTTAGTAGAGGAGAGGTCGAGGAGTCTTTGTTAGTAAAGGATAGGTCGTTGTTAGTAGAGGATATGTCGAGGACGTTGTTAGTACAGGAGAAATCGAGGGGTCATTGTTAATAGAGAAGTCGAGGGTCGTTGGTGGTGATAGTGTTAAAGAGTTTTTCAGTTTGATATCTTTTTATGACCCCATACCCATCCTGTGGGCGTAGTCAAAAGATTACAGAGGTAATAATGGGCCCAGGGACTGGAGCCCCAAAGTTTTGATAGCTGAGCAAGTTACAAAGGTAATGAATCATGTAAGTAAATTTACTTACTTACGTTTATAAAGATACATTCCCATTTATCACAAGGAACACAATATTCTTTTTCGCTTAAATTTAGGACTGATGCGGCCCAATAAAACTTACATTCTTCCACTGAAAGAAATGTACCAGAGACCTGAAAGTTAGAAACCAATCAGAATAATTATCCTCCATTTACTGAACATAAACAAATAATCCACATTTTTTAATTACAGTATGTTCTAAAATAGGTAAATTTATGCCTATATAGCCAAAAGGTGTTTTTGACCCTGGTTCAGAGGATGCATTCTTAAGTTATTGGAAAGATGAAAAATCCCACAAAATTTTTAAAATGGACTTGGAAAATTCTCACCAACACTGTCCAATAACAATCCGAATCTTTTCCTAAGTGAGATACATTATTGTTGAAAGTTTTAAGCTGATTTTATAGTTATCACGTGGAAATAAATATCTCAGTATAATCTCTAAAACTGCCAAAATTGCCTACTAGCCCACCAATATTAATCCAAACTTTTCTCTAAGTAAGATGTACCGTCCGGTCAGAAGAGGCGAGGTCAGGTTATAGCATGGAGAACTTAGTGGAAGAAAAAAATATTTTAATTTCTCTCATTAGCTTTACACAAGAATATTTAAGCACTTCGGTAAGCCTACAGGCCGATACTATGAGATCGGTTCCTGCTCTGGAAGAAGTTAGCCTACCGGCCGATACTATGAGATCGGTTTCTGCTCTAAGAAGTTAGGATCAGAGGTGTAGGTGAAGAAGAAAAGGGCAGGATTTGTTTACATTTGTTATGTTTTAGAAGGAAGGGAAGTTGTGACTTCTGAGTAGATATTTTGTGGGGTTTAACCATTAAAATCTTAGCTACAATATGAATATTAAGGAATTTATATTATATTGCGTAGACTCATAAATTATCATAATTTTAAATCATACTTGTTCTCTAAATTATATTTTCAAAAGGAAAAAATGATCAAAATCATAATATTGTAAATGAAAGTAAAGTGAACACCAATGAACCAGGCAATGCAGAGTTCACATTATCCCTTGTGATCACCTGGGGGAACAACACTGAACCTAGAAACACTTCAAGATAAACATGTCAATGCATGTTTCTGAAGCAACACAACTGAGAAATTTTATTTATTTATTTATTTCTTATCCTTTTAGGACAGTGTGTGTTTATGGTGTCTCCTTGTTTCTTCTTCATCCTGGTAGCCAGCGTAAACATCTTTAATGCTTTCAGACAACCATTATCATTTTTTTTAACTGTTGCAGCCATTTCATAGATCTTCTCTGGACCTGTCCGTCTCATTTACATGTAATTTTCGAAGGTGTGGCTACACCTAAAAATAGTTTTTTTAAATTCGTGCCTAAAATATGTTGTAACAGGTTCTTAGATGTCTGTATCCATATACTTGAAAACTGTTTCATAATTATTTACTAGTGAAGCATATGAGTTTCTCTTCATTATTTATATCTCAATGTGACATTTTTTTAATTCCTGGATCTATCTTTCTGACATATTTCAGTATTTTGTCACACCATCTAGGTTCATAATGTTATCTAATTTTGCATCCTATTGCTGCCATTTACCAATATTAAATTCCATCAACGATCTGTCACCATTTGCTCCATTTATTCTGGTCATCATGTACGGAGTAACAGTAATTTTTGCATATTTTTGTAGTTTTGCATCATCCTCAAACCTCTTCTTATAATTTTTATTCAGTCATAGAGGTCGTGTTTACAGGTTAAAGCGCATCATAGATTCTTGTCTGCTAGCATAGCACTAGTCACTCGCCCATACGGAAATATTTCTCTTACCACTGTATGCATTTCCTCTTAGTCTTTCTCATCCATTTAAGTGGTTTAATGTTATTCCTTTTTTGTTGTTTCCAAATTTGTCTGTTTATGGAAATCTCTTCAAAAACTTTCTTAAAATCAAGATAAATGTAATCACATCAGTTTCTTGAATAATTTTTTTGCCTCTATCAAAATAAAGACGTTTGTATGTGTTGTGTGTGTATGTAAGTGATTGTGTGTATGTACGTGAATGTGTGTGTGTGTGTGTTAATCCGTGTATGTGCACTACATATTAGTATGTACACCATGTGTGAATAAGCAACCGTTTAAAACATACAATAATAGTTTTGCAATATTTCTTTTTCTTGGTTTGTAAATGTTTTTTTTTCTCTGCGTTTGCATATGCTTTTTTCTTCGTGTGTACGTTTTTTTTCTTTGTGTTTAATTTTAGGTTAGTGTATAGAAGCATAAATTTCCTTTTCGGTAAAAAAATTCAATTTGAGTTTATTTACATTTTTGTGAATAATATTTATTCCCTTGCCAAAATTTTGATATAACAAAATACAATTCACTCTACATTATCAAAGAGATGAATAGAGAATTAAAATTTTAAGAACCAAAGAAATACTATGTATAAGATCAGATTCTTACGTTGGTCGTAGAGAGAATTTATTTAACCAGCTTAAAAAAACTAATTAGTGCAACAGAAAACCAGATGAAACCTAGGAAGTACTATCACTATTTCAAGATTGATAAGTTGATAGCAAGGAAGGGGGGGGAGGGGTATTGCAATTAATTTTTTTGTGGATAAGTTGAAGGAGCCAAACATCAGGGATGACCAAAACTGTTTCAATTAAAGCAAGTTGACTGGAAATAAACATGAAGGATTGTTACAACTATTTCAAGGTGAGGAAGTTGATAGGAGATACAACTTAGGGGTTATCTACGACTTCAATTGAACAAGTTAATGAGATACTTAGGTTACATATTCAGGTAACAGTTAATAGGAGATACAACTCAGGGGTTACTACGACTATTTCAAGGTGAACAAGTTAATAGGAGATACAACTCAGTGGTTACTACTACTATTTCAAGGTGAACAAGTTGATAGGAGATACAACTTAGGGGTTACTACGACTATTTCAAGGTGAACAAGTTAATAGGAGATACAACTTAGGGGTTACTACGACTATTTCAAGGTGAGGAAGTTGAAATCAGATTGATTGTCATTAAGTGCAGGTTTAACTTGCCTCACATATAGCCTCTCCTCTATTCCAAAGTGCAGTTTGTTCAATGTTCCAGCTATAATTTTTAAATACTCTAGAGAATTCTCAAAGACCAATAGAGTGGCTTTATTACAGATTTTCAACTCTTCTTCCAATATATCTGATGTAACAGCATGAACACATGTACTGATAACCAACACATAAACATAGTAGAGGTGCGTCAGTGTTCTCACGGCGGCTACTTACATCTAAAAAGCTCAAAAATTGAGTTTAAAGTTTATTTTAGGCTAAGAAGAAAGTTCTGATGCAGAACATTTCTTACAAATCTTAAAAAAAAATGGATATAAAAATGTTGAATGAAATAAAAAAAACGTTTAATGAAATAGGAAAACGTTGAAGGAATATATAAACGTTCCATGAAATATAAAACGTTTTAATATAAAAAAAGTTGAATGAAATATAAAAACGTTGAAAGAAATGAACATATTTAGTGGTCAACGAATTCCTTGCGTTGGAACGACTTTTATATATTTAGAACAACTGCAGTCGACAAACGCTAAGAATTTTTTCAGGAGTTTAATATAAACTTCGAAAGCAATCTAAGTAAAACAATTTTCTCTGATTGTTTCAGATGTTACATTACTATGGGTTTCCAGGGAATAATTTTTTTTTAGTAAAAGAATTTTGTCCTAAACATTAATAATTATGTTTGAAAAATATTTATCGTTTGCACGTATATATTATTTCATTATATATATATATATATATATATATATATATATATATATATATATATATATATATATATATATATATATATATATATATATATATATATAGGCAAAACCACCGCTGTAAAAAAAATAGTGAACATCTAGTCGATTCACATTATCAGGACGTATAAATAAATAATAGAACAGTAGAAGGCTTATAAGGCTGAGATGTCATCTCACCTCCGGTATTACACCCGTCCCAATGTGATACAGTCGGGAAGTGCCAACGACCTGTCACGCATATCTTAAATGCATCCCAAATTAGATTCATTTATTAATTATAAGTGAATCTAATTTGAATAACCCTAAACTATTATTCATATTAAAATCAGTACTGTTTTCTTTGAAGCTTGATTCATTTATATTTTCTCAACTATAGACGTGCTTGATACAAAATCTCGGCATTTTGAAAATCATTTGAGTGGTTGAAAAGTCTCTCACGAATAAACAAAGCATTGGACTCTTGTCCAGTTCTAATGCTATATTTATGTTGTTGCAATCTAAGTTCAAGGCTTTTTCCAGTTTGCCCGTAATAAACTTTATTACATTATCTTACAGGGAATCTTGTAGACACAGCCATCAGTATTTTGGGGGAATTTTTAGTCGATTATATTTTACTGTATCAAGATTTTTAAATATAACTTAGATTTTAAAATTCTTAAGTAAAGAAGGTATATCAAGAAGGTTTTTGGGGTAAGAGACAACCAACAAAAAGAAATCTAACTTCTAATTTTAAAGTTAAAAATAATATGGATTTAGTTGATAAATTAAGCACCTTGGTTGATTTAAATAATTACAATATGGTTAATGTTGATGTCACTTTGGTTACAAACTTTCCAGTTGATTTATTAAGTTTCCTTTACGAAGAACTCGTCAATTACGATTTACCATTGCCAGTACCTACAATCGTTGAGTATATTAAACTTTGTATTGTTGATGCAAAATTGTGTTTAATGACGAGTTTTACATTCAGACGTTTGGTATGCCAATGGGAAATACTCTCTCACCTGTCCTAAGCAATTTCTACATGAAATATTTTGAAACAAGATTGCTTAACAATATCCTTCCTAATAGAGCTATGTGGTACAGATATGCTGATGTTTTAACCCTAATACTTGTTGAATTAAATAGTCTAGCTCATTCCACAAATGTTACTGTTGAATATGAACAAAACAGCTCATTGCCTTTTTTAGATGTCTTAATTAGTAAGGAGAATCTTGATTTTGAATTCACAATACACAGAAAACCAACAAATAACTCTTCTTTTGTGCACTATTATTCTTCACATCATGATAGAGTTAAACTTTGTGTAGTCTCATCCATGTTCTTGAAATATTTGCGTACTTGCAGCCCATGGTTCATAGATGAAGAAATCTTGAAGATATATGAAATAGTTAACGATCTAAAATACCCAAATTACTTAACTGACAAATATTTAAAAATTCCTTGAAATACATTATGCAATTCAAAAAAGGACAAAGAATCATATTCAACCAAGAATATGTTGGTTCTTCTTTACCATGAAAAACCTTCTTAAGAATTTTAAAATCAAAGTTATATTTAAAAATCTGATACAGTAAAAATAATCATCTGATTAAAAATTCTCCAAAAAAATGCTGACGGCTGTGTCTACAAGATTCCCTGTAAAAAATTAAATAAAGTTTATTATGAATAAACTGGAAAAGTCTTTAACTGAGATTGCAGCAACATTAATATAGCATTAGAACTGAACAAGAGTCTAATGCACTTTTAATTCATGTAAGATATTTCAACCACCCAATTGATTTTCAAAAGGCTGAGAGAAAACTGTATCAAGCAGGTCTATGGTTGAGAGAAATGAATCAAGCTTCATAAAAAAATATTAATTTTAATATGAATATTGATTTAGGATTATACAAATTAGATTCACTTACACTTATTAAAATTTTCGAAGAACTTAAGCTATGCATGACAGGTCCTTGATACTTCTACCCGCATCATATTGGGACGAGTGTAATACCGTAGGTGAGGGGACATCCGGCCTTATATATATATATATATATATATATATATATATATATATATATATATATATATATATATATATATATATATATATATATATATATATATATATATATATAAAATATATATATATATATATATATATATATATATATATATATATATGTCGTGCCGATTAGGTAAAACTGGTCAATTAGCAAGAACTCATTTAAAATTAAGTCCTTTCTAAAATTTTCTTATACGTTTAAAGATATATATTTTTCATTTATGTTAATGTAAAAATTATAATTTTGTACCAAGAGAAACTTTGGAAACCTACCTAACCTTATTACAACAAGCGCAATTTAATTTATATATATATATATATATATAAATATATATATATATATATATATATATATATATATATATATATATATATATATATATATATATGCAAGACAACCACTATGAAAAATAGAAGAATTCCAAGCGCTTTCGTGACTACTCACATTATCAATAATGTGAGTAGTCACAAACGCTTTAATTCTTCTATTTTTCATAGTGTGTCTATCATATTTGATATCACCTGTTTTCTGGATCTTTTGCATATATATATATATATGCAAAAGATCAAGAAAACAGGTGATATCAAAATATGCAAGACAACCACTATGAAAAAATAGTTGGTTGGTAGACAGCAACCACCCAGGGAGGTACTACCGTCCTGCCAAGTGAGTGTAAAACAGAAGCCTATAGTTGTTTTACATGATGGTAGGATTGCTGGTGTGTCTTTTCTGTCTCATAAACATGCAAGATTTCAGGTACATCTTGCTACTTCTATTTACACTTAGGTCACACTACACATTCATGTATATACAAGCATATATATACACTCCACTCTGGGTTTTCTTCTATTTTCTTACTAGTTCTTGTTCTTATTTCCTCTTATCTCCATAGGGAAGTGGAACAGAATTCTTCCTCCGTAAGCCATGCGTGTCGTAAGAGGCGACTAAAATGCCGGACAAGGGGCTAGTAACCCCTTCTCCTGTATATATTACTAAATGTAAAAGGAGAAACTTTCGTTTTTTCTTTTGGGCCACCCTGCCTCGGTGGCCACTCTGCCTCGGTGGGCCACCGTGCCTCGGTGGGCCACCCTGCCTCGGTGGGCCACCCTGCCTCGGTGGCCACCCTGCCTCGGTGGGCCACCCTGCCTTGGTGGGAGACGGCCGACGTGTTGAAAGAAGAAGAAAGATGTATATAGTGGAACCTCGACTTACGAGTTTAATCCGTTCCGTGACCTAGCTCGTAATTTAATTTGCTCGTATATCAAATCCATTTTTCTCATTTAAATTAACTGAAATGCCATTAATCCGTTCCAGCGGAATTCCTGCTCTCGGGAGGCAGGACAAAGTATGACGCTAGTATCAACTCTACGGCTTATTTATATATCACAATTCATCTAGTATGACATAATAACAATATAAATAACATAGAAACATGATATATACTCTAGAATGAATAAAATATGTCATTATGTGACTAATGGTGGCGGCCATTCCGCTCCCGCTCTGACTATATCTTCCCATGCTCTTATTATAAGAGAATACGGAGGGTTTGTGAAACTAACTGCACTAGATCACTAGTTTCATAAAGAAAACACTGAAACAGTGTATTTATAAATAAGAAATATTGTATAAAAACATAATAAAACATAATAGAGAATGTAAAGAAATAAACTGGTTATATAAAGTGTACGTACACACTTACCTTGGAGCTGAGATGCTGGCAGAGGTTGATGGTGGGAAAAGATAGGCAGAGCGGCGTATGCTGTCAGTGGCCCTATAAACAACAACAATAACATTGGAGGAGTTCGTTTTGTTTCGTCCTTTTTATATCACTTAATCACTTAACTTACTTGCTACACTCTTAATGCTACCACTTTATCGCTGAACTTAATTGCTACAATTTTTTTTTTCACTTCACTTTTCACTGATTTTTGGCTTTTTCTCCACGCTTTCATCTGCAGGTCGTTTCAATAAAAGCCTGTCCAAGAAGGTTTGTTTCATCGTCCCTTTCACAATGTTTCGTAAATGAGTTAGGCAAGTGTCATTAAATAGGTCCGACGCACGACCAGTTGCAACTTTCTCTGGGTGTTTCCTTTCAATAAACTCTGAAAGTCTCTCCCAGATTCCCAACATTTCCTTTATCTCTCTTGTAGAGAAAATCTCCTCACAAAATAACTGCACAAAAGGCAACCAAAACACGAGAAATGCTTCCAAAGCGACGTAAACAAGTGCACAGCTCAGCTAATGTTGTGGCGTTAGCTGCTCTAACTAGTGGTGGCGTTATGGTAGCTCTCTCGTTGTTGTTACTATTATTATTATTATTAATTTAGGGAACTGGAGCACAGATCCAATTCCCTAGATCAAGAGCCCCTCACCAGCGTCAAGGAGCCTTGAAGCTGGTGAGGGGCTCTTGATCTAGGAAATTGGATCTGTACTCCAGTTCCCTAAATTAAAAATAATAATAATAATAATAATAATAATAATAATAATAATAATAATAACGAAGAGCTTTAGAACGCCGCCAACTCAGTGCACGGTTTACCTCGCCGTGGAAGCATTTCTCTCGTGGTTTGCTTGCATTTTGTGCAGTTATTTTGCCAAATTTCTGTTTTCTAACCATGGTTCCTAGGAAAGTAAGTGCAAAGGACTGTACTGGGAAGAAAAAGAGGATGATGTCCATGGAATTAAAGCATGAAATCATAGATAAAGAATCGAGGTGTGCGGGTTGTGGGTTGAGGGGGAAGTGGTGGAAGCTCGCTCGCAACTCGGATGTTGGTTGGCTCACAACTCAGAACAAAAAATAAAAAAATCGTCTGAGCGACGGCTCGTATCTCAAAAACTCGCATGTTTGGACACTCGTAAGTCTAGGTTCCACTGTATATATATATATATATATATATATATATATATATATATATATATATATATATATATATATATATATATATATATATATATATATATATATATATGCAAAAAATCACAGTAAACAGGTGATATCAAAATATGCAAGACAACCACTATGAAAAATGAAGAATTCAAGCTTTCGTGACTACTCACATTATTAAGGAACTTAATAATGTGAGTAGTCACGAAACGCTGGAATTCTTCTATTTTTTCATAGTGGTTGTCTTCATATATATATATATATATATATATATATATATATATATATATATATATATATATATATATATATGTCGTGCCGATTAGGTAAAACTTGCGATTTTGGCATAAATAGCAACGCTCACCTTGCCATATAAGACAAGTGAAAATTTGTGTATGTAATAATTTCGCTAAAATCATTCTGAACATAACGAAAAAATATATTTCATTGTGTTTGTTTATTATTAAATTAATGTTGCATATATATATATATATATATATATATATATATATATATATATATATATATGTCGTGCCGATTAGGTAAAACAGGTCAATTAGCAAGAACTCATCTAAAATTAAGTCCTTTCTAAAATTTTCTCTTATACTTTTAAAGATACATTTTTTTTATTTATGTAATGTAAGAATTTATAATTTTGTACCAAGAGAAACTTTGAAAACCTACCTAACCTTATTACAACAAGCGCAATTTAATTTAGCCTAACCTAACTAAATATATTTTAGATTCGTTAACATTAATTTAATAATAAACAAACACAATGAAATATATTTTTTCGTTATGTTCAGAATGATTTTGGCGAAATTATTGCATACACAAATTTTCACTTGTCTTATATGGCAAGGTGAGCGTTCATTTAGCCAAAATCGCAAGTTTTACCTAATCGGCACGACATATATATGCAAGAGAACCCCTATGAAAAATAGAGGAATTCCAAGTGCTTCTGACTACTCATTATCAAGGGAAATATAAAACAAAACATAACAAGAAGGCCAATAAAGGGCAGACTACACCTCACAGTAGCGTGACATCGCCCGACTCTGTGAAGAGGACCTGAAACTCTTCCCAGAGTCGTGCGATGTCACGCTACAGTGAGGTGTGGTCTTTGTTAGTATGATGTGACTGTGAGGTGTAGTCTTGCCCCTTTATAAGCCTTCTTGTTATGTGTTTTGTTTTATAGTTCCTTGATAATGTGAGTAGTCACGAAAGCACTTGGAATTCCTCTATTTTTCATAGTGGTTGTCTTGCATATTTTGATATCACCTGTTTACTGTGATCTTTTGCATATATATATATATATATATATATATATATATATATATATATATATATATATATATATATATATATATATATATATATATATATATATATATATATAATGTCGTGCCGAATAGGTAAAATTGGTCAATTAGCAAGAACTCATTTAAAATTAAATCCTTTCTAAAAAATTCTCTTTTATGTTTAAAGATATACTTTTTTCATTTATGTTAATATAAAAATTAATAATTTTGTACCAAAAGATCCTTAGAAAACTTATCTAATCTTATTATGACAAGCGGAATTTAATTTAGCCTAATCCAACTAACTATATTTTAGATAAGTTTACGATAATTTAATAATAAACAAACACAATGAAATATATTTTTTTTTAGGTTCAGAATGATTTTTGCGAAATTATTGCATACACAAATTTTCGCTTGCCTTATTCGACAAGAAGGGCGGTGCTATTTAATGCAAAATCGCAAGTTTTTTTGTATTCGGCATGATATATATATATATATATATATATATATATATATATATATATATATATATATATATATATATATATATATATATATATATATATATGTCGTGCCGATTAGGTAAAACTTACGATTTTGGCTTAAATAGCAACGCTCACCTTGCCATATAAGACAAGTGAAAATTTGTGTATGCAATAATTTGCCAAAATCATTCTGAACATAACGAAAAAATATATATCATTGTGTTTGTTTATTATTAAATTAATGTTAACGTATCTAAAATATATTTAGTTGGGTTAGGCTAAATTAAATTGTGCATGTTGTAATAAGGTTAGGTAGGTTTTCAAAGTTTCTCTTGGTACAAAATTATAAATTCTTACATTAACATAAATGAAAAAAATATATCTTTAAACGTATAAGAGAACATTTTAAAAAGGACTTAATTTTAGATGAGTTCTTGCTAATTGACCAGTTTTACCTAATCGGCACGATAATATATATATATATATATATATATATATATATATATATATATATATATATATATGTGTGTGTGTGTGTGTGTGTGTGTGTGTGTGTGTTTGTGTCTGTGTGTGTTACCATTTTGTCCTAGGCACATGTCGATTAGACACTAGGCCTGTTATATGTGTGTGTGTGTGTGTGTGTGTGTGTGTGTGTGTGTGTGTGTTAATGTGTGTGATGGTGCTAGTTGTCTACTGTTAGTTACCATTCTGTCCTGTGTGTGTGTGTGTGTGTGTGTGTGTGTGTGTGTGTGTGTGTGTGCAATTAGATCACAGTAAACAGGTGATATAACAATATGCAAAACAACCACTGTGAAAAAGAGCGAAATTCCAAGCGCTTTCGTGACTTCTCACATTATCAAGAAACTATAAAATGCAAACCATCAACAGAAAAGCATATAAAGGGTCAAGACTACACCTCACAGTCGTGTCACAACACCTATCTCTGTGAAACACAGCTGATACTCTACTAAAGCATCAAGATTTTGTACTTGTGTAATGTATCATTAAATTCTTCTCAAATTTTATTAATTATAAATGAATCCAACTTAAATAAACCAAAAGAAATATTCATATTATTTTCAAAACTGATTTTTATGAAACATGATTCTATTATATTCCTGTCGACCATGGATTTGCTTGATATAACTTTTTCAGACTTTTGAAAATCAATTGGATGATTAAAATCTCTGACATGAATAAACAGAGCATTAGAATCTTGTCCAGTTCTAATTTTATATTTATGTTGTTTTAATCTTAGTTCAAGACTTTTACCAATTTGACCGTAATAAACTTTATCACATATTTTACAAGGAATCTTAGAGACACATCCGTCAGTATTTTGGGGGGGAAATTTTTATGATTTTTTTTTTTACTGTATCAAGATTTTTAAATACAACTTTGATATTAAAAGTCTTAAGAAGAGAAGACATATCAACCAAGTTTTCATGGTAAGGGAGAACCAACATACTTTTAGTTGAATAAGGTTGGTTGTGCTTTTTAAATTGTAAAAAGTATTTCTAGCTATTTTAAAGGATTCATCAATTAACTTTCTTGGGTATTTTAGATCATTAGCTATTTCATAAATTTTGGATATTTCTTCATCAATGAACTCTGGACTACAAATACGTAAAGCTCTCAAAAACATTGATGAGAAAACTATAGTTTAACTCTATCTTGTTGTGAAGAATAATAGTATACATAGGAACAGTTATTTGTAGGTTTTTTGTAAATTTAAAATCAATGTTTCCCTTAATAATTAAAACATCTAGGAAGGGCAATGAGTTATTTACTTCGAACTCAACAGTAAAATTTATAGAATGAGCTAAACTATTTAATTTCACAAGGAAATGGTTAATATCTACATTCTTAGGCATAAGACACCAAATATCATCAACAAATCTAAACCACTTAGCTCTATTAGGAAGGATTGTGTAAAATAATCTTGTTTCAAAAAATTCCATGTATAAATTACTAATAACAGGTGAAAGAGGAATTCCCATTGCCAAACTTCTGAGTGTAAAACTCATCATTAAATACAAATTTTGCATCAACAATACAAAGTTTAATAAGTTTAACGATAGTAGGAAATGGCAATGGTAAATTAAAATATATATTATATATATATATATATATATATATATATATATATATATATATATATATATATATATATATACACACATTCATTAAATTATGCACTAACCTCGTCGGTGAAGAAAAATTTACATCCTCTTCCTTGTCAACAACGTTAACTTAACTTTTATAATCAGTTCTCATTTCCTTCGCTAAAAAATAGAACTATCTGAACGTAATTCTCGTAATTACATCCCAGTAATCAGAAAATTCAAACAATAAATATTTAAAACAAATATTTTGTTTTTTATTTATCTTTGATCAGGTGACGATGGCGGAGATAATGCTGCCTCCAGTTAATCAACAGGAAATTAATTGCATATTCAGCATTTGCTGAGTTTCAAAATTGTAAATGTTAAAAAAGAAGTATTTTTTTGTGTGTCATCTTCAGTCCGGGAGCGAGGAAATATGACCATTTCCTCGGGATTTATATATATTTTCTGTAGCGCGTTGTCGAACTGTATTGTGTTTACGTTTTAATACAAGTTTGATGTGATGAGTGAGGCTTGAGAGGTGGAGGCTGGGATGATACGTGGAGGCTGGGATGATACGTGGAGGCTGGGATGATACGTGGAAGCTGGGATGATACGTGGAGGCTGGGATGATACGTGGAGGCTGGGATGATACGTGGAGGTTGGGATGATACGTGGAGGCTGGGATGATACGTGGAGGCTGGGATGATACGTGGAGGCTGGGATGATACGTGGAGGCTGGATTGTTTGTTGGAGGCTGGGATGATACGTGGAGGCTAGGAAGATTCGTGAAGGTGGGATTGTTTGGTGGAGGCTGGGATGACATGTGGAGGCTAGATTGTTTGGTGGAGGCTGGGATGATACGTGGAGGCTGGATTGTTTGGTGGAGGCTCGGATAATACGTGGAGGCTGGATTGTTTGGTGGAGGCTCGGATGATATGTGGAGGCTGGATTGTTTGGTGGAGGCTCGGATAATACGTGGAGGCTCGGATGATACGTGGAGGTTGGATTGGTTTTATTGTAGGCTCGAATTATGTTTGAGGGCTGGGATGATAAAGGGTGAGATGATATTTGGGGGCTAGGATGATAAGCAGAGGTTGGGTTTATAAGAAGATGCTGGGATGATAGATGGAGCTTCGTTGAATGGTGTACACTGACTCGACCAGGAGAGGCTGAGCTTTTGTTTGAAGGCTGGAATGATTGGTAGTGTTTGGGATAACAAGCAGAGGCTGGAATAGTAGATGGAAGCTGGAATGATAGGTAGAGGTTTTGATAATAGGTAGAGCCTGTGAAGAGAGGTTGAGGGAAGGATGACTGTTGAAGGTTGGGATGATTGCTGGAGGTTGGAATGATTAGTGAAGGCTGTTATGACAGGTGGAGGTCGATGACAGGTGGATTGAAGAATGATACGTGTTGGCTGGGATGACAGGAGAAGGCTGGGAGGATAGGTTTATTCCAGGAAGGTAGGCTGAGGCTGGGATGATAGAGGGGGTTCTGGAATGATAGAGGGACCCTGGAATGATAGAGGTATCCTGGGACG
Source organism: Cherax destructor (assembly GCA_009830355.1). Classification (NCBI taxonomy): domain Eukaryota; kingdom Metazoa; phylum Arthropoda; class Malacostraca; order Decapoda; family Parastacidae; genus Cherax; species Cherax destructor. The sequence goes on from WNWK01004877.1 coordinate 75,680, forward strand.
ATAGAGGAATCCTGGATGATAGAGGGATCCTGGGATGATAGATTTGGCTGAGATTATAATAAGAGGCAGGAATGACCTCACCCTTGAGTAAGCGATTCCTTCCCAAGTCTGAAAATAGATCATTACCTCAGCAAACCAAACGAAATTAAGTCACCTCCGAGAACTATACAAATTATCAACAAGGTCATATAAAAAAAACAAGTTTTCAGTCAGCATCTCTTCTTAGCCTGCTGCAAGTGTGTGCCAGAAGTACACTATGGAGTGCCAACAAATATGTTTTGCCTCTTCTCGTGGAGTTCTTCACACTGCCATAATTTCCAAGATTATCTAACTAGCCAGGCATTTAGGTGGTTAACAAACCTACTGGTGGGGCTGCTGGCAGTTTCATGATGGGGTGTTGACAGACAAGTGAACTGGTATGTGACTGTTCGTTTGAGTAACCTGGCTGGGTTAAATAACGTGATTTAAAGGGTCAGAAATTCTAGCCACTGACCAGATCACATCAGTAAGCTAGATCTCTGGTGTTGCCTTGTTGCATGTGGTACTTGCCTAGTAAACTCTCTGGATTGACTTCACATAGAATATAAAGAACCATACAGTTGGTGGGCCAATATATCCGCACTCAAAAGAACTTGAGAGTCTGAATTCTCGGTCCTTTGATCTGTGTGGAAGAAATTGACACTGCCCTATACTAATGGCTATTTAACATCTTTCTGGAGCTTATGAAACAGGACTTTCGTGCTGGCTCTGTCTACCACGGTATGATCCCGGGAAAGATATTTTCTAGCTGTCTTCGTCTACCACAGTGAGTATGAGCCCGGGGGAACCCAAGCTGGACATGAGACACAAAGTTTCTTCAGAGCGAAAGAAATATTACTCCCAAAGGCCTGAGCCAATGTTGAAATGTTGGTAGTTCGGGAGTTGAAAAGTTGGTCTGTTGGAAGTACTGGTAGTGGTGGTTAGTGGTAGTGGTAGCTGTTAGTGTTGTAGTTGTCAGTTCAGGTACTTTTAAGTTTGAGGTGGCTAGTGGTGGTGTATAGTAGTAGTAGCTTTTAGCGGTGATAGCTGCTAGTAAAGTTTGTTTTAACTGGTGGGTATCTACAAGTGTGCCTTAGCTCCCAACGTGACACCTTAAACCACTCATCTATAGATGCCTCAAAACATAAGTGAGCCTGCATACAAGCCATGTTTCTTCCTAGTGCCGGGCACACCAGTGAGCCTCAGATATAAGAACATAAATAACATTAGAAAGGAACACTGCAGCAGGCCTACTAGCCCATGCGAGGCAGATCCAAGTCACCTCTCGGCTTAAACCAATGACCCACCTAGTCAAGTTAGGTCACATCCACTTAATGAAGGAGCACGGCATCAGACCTATCAGCACAAACTAGTCAGGTCCAATTCACACCCACCCACAGCCACTCATGTATTTATCCAACCTATTTTTAAAATTACACGTCTTAGCTTCTATGACGGTACTGAGAGTTTGTTCCACTCATCCACAACTCTATTATCAAACCAGTGCTTTCCTATATCCTTCCTGAATCTGAATTTTTCCAACTTAAAACCATTGCCGTGATTCCTATCTTAACTAGATATTTTTAGCACGCTATTTACATTCCCTTTATTTATTCCTGTTTTCCATTTATACACCTCAATCATATCCCCCCTAATTCTAGAGTGCAGATTCAGGGCCTCAGTCTATCATCATAGGGAAGATTTCTCACACATAGGATCAACTTTGCCATCCTCCTTTGTACGTTTTCCAGTGGATTTATATCCATTCGATAATACGGTGACCAGAACTGTGCAGCATAATCTAAATGAGGCCTAACCAAGGATATATAGAGTTGAAGAACAACCTGAGGACTCCTATTATTTATGCTCCTTGATATGAAGCCAAGGATTCTGTTCGTTTTATTGCGAACACTTATGCATTGTTGTCTTGATTATAGATTACTGCTAACCAAAACTCCCAAATCCTTTTCGCAAACAGTAATATTAAGATCTACATTAGTAGATGGGGAGCTGGAGGTATTGGGTAGATGGCGGGAATATTTTGAGGAACTTTTAAATGTCGATGAAAAAGGGAGGTGGTAATTTCATGTACTGGCCAGGGAGGTACAACATCGTTTAGGAGTGAAGAAGAGCAGGATGTGAGTGTGGGGGAGGTGCGTGAGGCATTACGTAGAATGAAAGGGGGTAAAGCAGCTGGAACTGACGGGATCATGACAGAAATGTTAAAAGCAGGGGGGGATATAGTGCTGGAGTGGTTGGTATTTTTGTTTAATAAATGTATGAAAGAGGGGAAGGCACCTAGGGATTGGCAGAGAGCATGTATAGTTCCTTTATATAAAGGGAAGGGGGATAAAAGAGAGTGTAAAAATTATAGGGGAATAAGTTTACTGAGTATACCAGGTAAAGTGTATGGCAGGGTTATTATTGAAAGAATTAGAGGTAAGACAGAGAGTAGGATTGCAGATGAGCAAGGAGGCTTTAGAGTGGGTAGGGGATGTGTAGATCAAGTGTTTACAGTGAAGCATATATGTGAACAGTATTTAGATAAAGGTAGAGAAGTTTTCATTGCATTTATGGATTTAGAAAAGGCATATGATAGAGTGGATAGGGGAGCAATGTGGCAAATGTTGCAAGTGTATGGAATAGGTAGTAAGTTACTGAAGGCTGTAAAGAGTTTTTATAAGGATAGTGAAGCTCAGGTTAGGGTGTGTAGAGAGAGGAGATTACTTCCCGGTAAAAGTAGGTCTTAGACAGGGATGTGTAATGTCACCATGGTTGTTTAATATATTTATAGATGGGGTTGTAAAAGAAGTAAATGCTAGGGTGTTGGGGAGAGGGGTGGGATTAAATTATGGAGAATTAAATGCAAAATGGGAGTTGGCACAGTTACTTTTTGCTGATGATACTGTGCTTATGGGAGATTCTAAAGAAAAGTTGCAAAGGTTAGTGGACGAGTTTGGGAGAGTGTGTAAAGGTAGAAAGTTGAAAGTGAACATAGATAAGAGTAAGGTGATGAGGGTATCAAACGATTTAAATAAAGAAAAATTAGATATCACATTGGAGAGAGGGATTATGGAAGAAGTAGATGTTTTCAGATATTTGGGAGTTGACGTGTCAGCGGATGGGTTTATGAAGGATGAGGTTAACCATAGAATTGATGAAGGAAAAAAGGTGAGTGGTGCGTTGAGGTATCTGTGGAGACAAAAAACGTTATCCATGGAGGCAAGAAGGAATGTACGAAAGTATAGTGGTACCAACACTCTTATATGGGTGTGAAGCATGGGTTGTAAATGCTGCAGCGAGGAGGTGGCTGGAGGCAGTGGAGATGTCCTGTCTAAGGGCAATGTGTGGTGTAAATATTATGCAGAAAATTCCGAATGTGGAAATTAGGAGAAGGTGTGGAGTTACTAAAAGTATTTGTCAGAGGGCTGAAGACGGGTTGTTGAGGTGGTTTGGTAATTTAGAGAGAATGGATCAACGTAGAATGACTTGGAGAGCGTATAAATCTGTAGGGGAAGGAAGGCGGGTAGGGGTCGTCCTAGAAAAGGTTGGAGGGAGGGGTAAAGGAGGTTTTGTCGGCGAGGGCTTGGACTTCCAGAAAGCATGTGTGAGCGTGTTAGATAGGAGTGAATGGAGACGAATGGTTTTTGGGACATGACGAGCTGTTGGAGTGTGAGCAGGGTAACATTTTGTGAAGGGATTCAGGGAAACCAGTTAATTGATTTAGTTGGACTTGAGTCCTGGAAATGGGAAGTACAATGCCTGCACTTTAAAGGAGGGGTCTGGGATAGTGACAGCTGGGAGGGACTATTCTCAGCTGTCGTATCTGAGCGCCTCTGCAAAGACAGTGATTATGTACGAGTGTGGTGAAAGTGTTGAATGATGATGAAAGTATTTTCTTTTTGGGGATTTTCTTTCTTTTTGGGTCACCCTGCCTCGGTGGGAGACGGCCGACTTGTTGAAAAAAAAAAATAGTTTATTTGTCCAATGTTTAGAACTTTGCATTTGTCTATATTAAACTGCTTCTGCCACTTCTCCGACCACTGCATCAGTCTATTCAAATCTTCGTGAAGTGTTCTATTGTCCACATTAGAATGAATTAGGCTACCTATTTTGGTGTCATCAGCAAACTTGCTTATGTCGCTATTTATTCCCTCATCAATGTCGTTTATACAAATTGTGAACAACAATGAGCCCAACACTGACCCCTTTATGTTCTGACCACTCGAGCGATACTATACTCAATGCCCTTTGCAGAAACAAGCGAAAGTATATACACAGCGAGCAAGTTTGGTGGTAGTCACAGTAGTGGTGGTGGTGGTGGTGGTAGTCACAGTAGTGGTGGTGGTGGTGGTGGTGGTGGTGGTAGTCACAGTAGTGGTGGTGGTGGTGGTGGTGGTGGTGGTAGTCACAGTAGTGGTGGTGGTGGTGGTGGTAGTCACAGTAGTGGTGGTGGTGGTGGTGGTGGTGTACAGTAGTGGTGGTGGTGGTGGTGGTAGTCAGTGGTGGTGGTGGTGGTGGTGGTGGTGGTAGTCACAGTAGTGGTGGTGGTGGTGGTGGTAGTCACAGTAGTGGTGGTGGTGGTGGTGGTGGTGGTAGTCACAGTAGTGGTGGTGGTGGTGGTGGTAGTCACAGTAGTGGTGGTGGTGGTGGTAGTATTTACAATCACTCTGAGTGATATGCGCCGTGTATTCGCTAAACGAGATTATTTAATCATTTTGAAACCGGCTACACGTTTAAATTACTAAATCAATTGTTTTAGCCAGGAGCCTAAGTTATGATCTAGTTACACCGTAGCCGGATGCATGAGCCGGAAGCAACGTGGCCGGATACGTGAGCTGGATACACCAATGCCAAATACACGAATCGGATAGACAGTGGCCTGACATAAGAGCCAGAGTCACCGATTTCGACACACGAGCCGGATACACTGCTGTCGAACACATCGTAACCAAATACACGAACCAGACACCAAGACAGAATACACGAACTGAACCTACCGCGTCTGGATACTGGAGCCAGACACACTGCGGCTGAATACAAGAACCAGACATACTATTGCCGAATACACGAACAAAACACACAATGGCAAGATAGAGCAACCAAACACATCCTAGCAGGAAGCAGTAACCAGTTACACCGCGGCCGGATACACGAACCCCCACCTACCACGGCCGGATACACGAACCAGACATGCGTGGCGGCGCTCATTAGTTCCGGCCTAAATTGGGTTACGTGTAGGCAAGGCTCCGGGAGATGAGCATAATATAATTTAAGTTGAGTGGTTAGGTCAGGTCAGATTACAGCAAGCCAAGTTAGGTCAGGTCAAATCAAGTTAGGCTAAGTGAAATCGTGTTCATTCATGTTATGGACAGTTAAGTGAGGTTATGTTGTGCCAAGTTAATATAAACAAGATTAAGATAAAGTGAAGTCAATTAATGTCACTAAGTGAGGTCAGAATAACTATGATGTACTTCGGTCGTTGTACGATCAGAGGAAGGTATCCCAGTATGGCATAACTCCAGTCCGGTCGTTGTGCGATCAGAGGAAGGTATCCCAGTATGGCATAACTCCAGTCCTCCGTATCATGCACGCGAAAGGCATAGTGCAGAGTGCGGCATAAGACTGCAATGAAGTAAATTATAACTGAATATTTTAAGTGAAAGGGATGAGTCATTCACAAGTTATCACATGGAAACTAACATCCCAATTTCTTTATAAAAACTGACAAATTAGGACATACACAGAGCAACACAAATTCTAATTTTTAAATAATAAAAATCAACTTTAAAGGTTTGAAGCCAAACTGAAGAAGCATTCTGTATATATCTCATATTGATCAACATCCTGCAGTACACTAACACTAAGTTTGAATCCTCCCAGAAGTTGCATTATCAATTTATCGGGTTGAAGGTTTGAAGGTAATCGGATGAGAAACTGACAAATTATTTTATCAAAACCAGTATTTCAATTTTCCCCATTTAAAAAAATAGCATTTTGAGACCTACACAGACCAAAATCATTCAAACTTTTATCTAAGTAAGACTGACCAGCGTTTAAGGGTTAGTAATTTTTATTTAGGCTTTGAATACATAGCATACAAATTTGTTACAATGGCTTTGAGAGCAACCAAAAGCCACGAGTACATGAAAATGACATTGTTAATTTTAACTTAGGATAACCAATAAAATCAAACACTGATTTCTGATCATTTCATGGAACACAATTTGTTTAATAAAATGCATACGAAGTTTCCTTTGAAAAAAAAAAAACACATCAGCACTGAAAGCTCAATGCTGACCAGAAGCTGTACTCTTCAAGTTAGGTTAGAAAGTTAAGAAATTTTGCACCAATAAAGCCTAAATCAAAAAGTTTCATCTTTCTTATAACATAAATCAGCCATTCAAGATAAAAGACATACATAAGAAGCATACCCCAGATGATGAATGGAAAATACTGCTATACAGTTTCAAAATTTAAACAGGCAAAACGGCACCTACACTACACTGATAATGCCAAAATATTTGTAAGCAGGATACACGAATCTTTTACGTTAGAAGCCGAACAAATAACGCTTTCTAAGGTTATAGAAACCAAAACAGGGAATGAAACATGAAAAAAAACTGTGCAGAAGGCGCCTGTACATGCCAACTGCTGACGAACTTTCCCAAAATTATAGTTGACCATTGATGAAAATTCGAAGCTGATCGAATAAGGCGTTCAGAAGCTATAAACAAAAGCCTCTGGTGCAAGTTATTGGAAGACAAGAAATCTGTACTTACAGGTAATAACTTGTGCCTCCAACAAATGAATAGCTTAAACGTGACAAAATGAATATTTAGCCAACTGTGAAGTTAATTCTTTACCAGAGTTAAAGTTGAAGAAACTATAACCCTTTTCAGAGTAGCCTTGCTGAACCTGACTCAAGATCACCCAGTATAAGCAAAATTATTAGGCTACTGTAACTGCGTTACGCTCAATATATGTCTTGTTAACGATGCTTTTTACAGCAGACCTACCGTAGTCCAGTGGGAAATCCACTGACCATTCTTTATAGAATGATTTGAAATTTAATAATTTACAGAGTTTATTTCTTGATACAATATTGATGAGATGCAACTAAACATAAAAGGTGATCGTCCAAACCTTCATCTTCTAATTGCTGCGTCCCATGTCATGATCAACACTTGAAATTATCTGCAGCATCGTCTATCTTTTCCCAGAACTTTGTGTGTGTGTGTACTCACCTAGTTGTGGTTGCAGGGGTCGATTCATGGTTCCTGGGCCCGCCTCTTCAATGGCCGCTACTGGGTCACTCTCCCTACGCCATGTGCTTTATCATACCTCTTCTTAAAGCTATGAATGGAACCTGCCTCCACTACATCGCTTCACAAGCTTTTCCACTTTCCGACCACTCTGTGACTGAAGAAATACCTCCTAACATCCCTGTGATTCATCTGAGTCTTCAACTTCCAACTGTGTCCCCTTGTTGCTGTGTCCCACATCTGGAACATTCTGTCTCTGTCTACCCTGTCAATTCCTCTCAGTATTTTATGTATCGTTATCATGTCCCCCCTATCTCTCCTGTCCTCCAGTGTCGTCAAGTCGATTTCCTTAACCTCTCCTCGTAGGACATACCCCTTAGCTCCGGGACTAGCCTTGTTGCAAACCTAAGTGTGGGTTCCAAACTGGTGCTGCATACTCCAATATAGGCCTAACGTATACAGTGTACAGGGTCCTGAACGATTCCTTATTAAGATGTCGGAATGCTGTTCTTAGGTTTGCTAGGCGCCCATATGCTGCAACAGTTATTTGGTGTTATACTTACCCCAAGATCTGTTTTCCTTGATTGAAGTTTGTAGTCTCTGGCCCCTTAGACTGTACTCCGTCTGCGGTCTTTTTTGCCCTTCCCCAATCTTCATGATTTTGCACTTGGTGGGGTTGAACTCCAGGAGCCAATTGCTGGACCAGACTTGCAGCCTGTCCAGATCTCTTTGTAGTTCTGCCTGGTCCTCGTCCGATTGATTATTTCTCATCAACTTCACATCATCTGCAAACAGGGACTCTTCAGAGTCTATTCGTTCCGTCATGTCGTTCACAAATACAGAAACAGCACCGGTCCTAGGACTGACCCCTGTGGAACCCCACTCGTCCCCGGCGCCCACTCTGACACCTCGCCACGTACCATGACTCGCTGCTGTCTTCCTGACAGGTGTTCCCTGATCCGTTGGAGTGTTTTCCCTGTTATCCATGCCTGGTTCTCCAGCCTTTGCACTAATCTCTTGTGTGGAAGTGTGTCAAACGCCTTCTTACAGTCCAAGAAAATGCAATCTACCCACCCCTCTCTCTCTTGTCTTACTGCTGCCACCCTGTCATAGAACTCCAGTAGGTTTGTGACACAGGATTTCCCGTCCCTGAAACCGTGTTGACTGCCGTTGATAAGCTCATTCCTTTCTATGTGTTCCACCACTCTTCTCCTGATAATCTTCTCCATGACTTTGCATACTATACATGTCAGTGACACTGGTCTGTAGTTAAGAGCTTCATGTCTGTCTTCTTTTTTAAAGATTGGGACTACATTTGCTGTCTTCCATACCTCAGGTAGTCTCCCTGTTTCGATAGATGTGTAAAATATTGTTGTTAGGGGTACACATAGCACCTCAGCTCCCTCTCTCAGGACCCATGGAGAGATGTGATCCGGCCCCGTCGCCTTTAAGGTATCTAGCTCACTCAGCAGCCTCTTCACTTCTTCCTCGGTTGCGTGTATTTTGTCCAACACTTGGTGGTGTACTCTCATAAGAACATAAGAACATAAGAAAGGAGGAACACTGCAGCAGGCCTGTTGGCCCATACTAGGCAGGTCCTTCACAATCCATCCCACTAACAGAATAATTGCCCAACCTAATTTTCAATTCTACCCAAGAAATAAGCTTTGAAGATTCAATTAACTCAAGTGCGAGTCCCACTCAAATCCAACCCCTCTCACTCATGAATTTATCCAACCTAAATTTGAAACTACCCAAGGTCATAGCTTCAATGACCCTACTAGGCAGACTGTTCCACTCATCAACTACCCTATTTCCAAACCAATATTTTCCTATATCCTTCCTAAATCTAAACTTATCCAATTTGAATCCATTATTGCGGGTTCTCTCTTGGAGAGATACCCTCAAGACCTTATTTATATCCCCCTTATTAATACCCATCTTCCACTTATATACCTCGATCATGTCTCCCTCATTCTTCGTCTTACAAGTGAATGTAATTTAAGGGTCTTCAATCTTTCTTCATACGGAAGATTTCTAATGCTATGAATTAACTTTGTCATTCGTCGCTGAATGTTTTCTAACGAATTTATATCCATTCTGTAAAATGGAGACCAGAACTGAGCTGCATAATCTAGGTGAGGCCTTCTGTCTCCTCGGTGAAAACTTCACACTTCGCGGTCATTTCTTGTGATCTCTCCTCCTTCCTTCCTTAGCCTGTGTGTACTCACCTAGTTGTACTCATCTTGTTGTAATTGCAGGGGTCGAGTCATAGCTCCTGGCCCCGCCTCTTCACTGGCCGCTACTGGGTCACGCTCCCTGCTCTATGAGCTTTATCATAGAAAAATAAACACATAAGCAGTATAATGTGATCCTTTATTGACAACGTTTCGCCCACGCAGTGGGCTTTATCGAGTCACAGACAGATCTACCTGATCTGTCTGTGACTCGATAAACCACTGCGTGGGCAACGTGTCAATAAAGGATCACATTTACTGCTTATGTGTTTATTTTCCATTGTTCGGTATTTTATACCATTTATTTCCAGCTTTATCATACCTCTCCTTAAAGCTATGTATGGAACCTGCCTCCACTACATCGCTTCCCAAGCTATTCCACTTCCCGACCACTCTATGACTGAAGAAATACTTCCTAACATCCCTGTGATTCATTTGAGTCTTCAACTTCCAACTGTGTCCCCTTGTTGCTGTGTCCCATCTCTGGAACATTCTGTCTCTGTCCACCTTGTCTATTGCTCTCAGTATCTTATATGTCGTTATCATGTCCTCCCGTATCTCTCCCTCCTGTCCTCCAGTGTCGTCAGGTCGATTTCCCTTAACCTCTCCTCGTAGGACATACCCCTTAGCTCCGGGACTAGTCTTGTTGCAAACCTTTGCACTTTCTCTAGCTTCTTTACGTGCTTGGTTAGGTGTGGGTTCCAAACTGGTGCTGCATACTCCAGTATGGGCCTAACGTACACAGTGTACAGGGTCCGGAACGATTCTTTATTAACATAAGAACATAAGAAAGGAGGAACACTGCAGCAGGCCTGTTGGCCCATACTAGGCAGATCCTTCACAATCCGTCCCACTAACAGAATATTTGCTCAACCCAATTTTCAATGCTACCCAATAAATAAGCTTTGACAATTCTACCCACTCATGCGCGAGTCCCACTCAAATCCAACCCCTCTCACTCATGAATTTATCCAACCTAAATATTAAACTACCCAAGGTCCTAGCTTCAATACCCCTACTAGGCAGACTGTTCCACTCATCAACTACCCTATTTCCAAACCAATACTTTCCTATATCCTTTCTAAATCTAAACTTATCTAACTTGAATCCATTATTGCGGGTTCTCTCTTGGAGAGATATCCTCAAGACCTTATTTAAATCCCCTTTGTTAATACCCATTTTCCACTTGTATACCTCGATCATGTCTCCCCTCATTCTACGTCTTACAAGTGAATGTAATTTTAGGGTCTTCAATCTTTCTTCGTAAGGAAGATTTCTAATGCTATGTATTAATTTAGTCATTCTACGCTGAATGTTTTCTAACGAATTTATGTCCATTCTGTAATATGGAGACCAGAACTGAGCTGCGTAATCTAGGTGAGGCCTTACTAATGATGTATAAAGCTGTAATATAACCTCTGGACTTCTGTTGCTAACACTTCTTGATATAAATCCCAGTAATCTATTTGCCTTATTACGTACGCTTAGGCATTGCTGTCTTGGTTTAAGGTTGCTGCTTACCATCACCCCCAAGTCCTTCTCGCAATCTGTATGGCTAAGTTCTACGTTATTTAACTTATAAGTGCTTGGGTTATGGACACTCCCGAGCTTCAGAACCTTGCATTTATCTACATTGAACTGCATCTGCCACTTTTCTGACCACGAATTAAGTTTGTCTAAATCTTCCTGAAGTTCTATGACATCTATGTTTGAATCAATTATCCTACCTATCTTCGTGTCGTCGGCGAATTTGCTCATATCACTAGTAATTCCCTCATCAAGGTCATTGATATATATTATAAATAACAATGGGCCTAAGACTGATCCCTGTGGAACACCACTTGTTACAAGTCCCCATTCGGATTTAACCCCATTTATGCACACTCTCTGCTTCCTATTGGTGAGCCATGACTCGATCCATGACAGCACTTTTCCCCAATGCCATGAGCTGCCACTTTCTTTAACAGTCTCTGGTGCGGTACTCTATCAAAAGCCTTACTAAAGTCTAAATAAACAATATCGAATTCTTTATCGTGATCAACAGCCTCAAAAGCTTTACTGAAGAAGGTTAATAAATTAGATAGGCAGGAACGGCCCCTCGTGAATCCATGCTGGGTATCATTAATCAAATTATGGTTATCTAGATGGCTTCTAATAATATCAGCTATAATTGACTCTAGTAATTTGCCTACAATTGAGGTCAGGCTTATTGGGCGGTAGTTTGACGGTAGTGACTTGTCCCCTGCTTTAAAAATAGGAATTACATTAGCCATCTTCCACATATCAGACACTACACCTGTTTGAAGAGATAAATTAAAAATGTTAGATATTGGTTCACAGAGTTCCATTAAGATATCGGAATGCTGTTCTTAGGTTTGCTAGGTGCCCATATGCTGCAGCAGTTATTTGGTTGATGTGCGCCTCAGGAGATGTGCCTGGTGTTATACTCACCCCAAGATCTTTTTCCTTGATTGAGGTTTGTAGTCTCTGGCCCCCTAGACTGTACTCCGTCTGCGGTCTTATTTGTCCTTCCCAAATCTTCATGACTTTGCACTTGTTGGGGGTTGAACTCCAGGAGCCAATTGCTGGACCAGGCTTGCAGCCTGTCCAGATCAGTTTGTAGTTCTGCCTAATCCTCGTGTGTGTACTCACCTATTTGTACTCACCTATTTGTGGTTACAGGGGTCGAGTCATAGTTCCTAGCCCCGCCTCTTCACTGACTGCTACTAGGTCGTCTCTCTCCCTGCTCCATGAGCTTTATCAAACCTCGTCTTAAAACTATGTATGGGTCCTGCCTCCACTACGTTGCTTTCTAGGCTATTCCACTTCCTGACAACTCTATGACTGAAGAAATACTTCCTAACATCTCTTTGACTCATAGGAGTCTTCAACTTCCAATTTTGACCCCTTGTTTCTGTGTCCCCTCTCTAGAACATCTTGTCTCTGTCCACCTTAGCTATTCCTCGCAGTATTTTATATGTCGTTATCATGTCTTCCCTAACCCTCCTGTCCTCTAGTGTCGTCAGGCCGATTTCCCTTAACCTTTTTTCGTAGGACAATCCCCTTAGTTCTGGGACTAGTCTTGTTGCAAACCTTTGCACTTTCTCTAATTTCTTGAAGTGCTTGACCAGGTGTGGGTTCCAAACTGGTGATGCATACTCCAGTATGGGCCTGACGTATATGGTGTACAGAGTCTTGAATGATTCCTTAGTGAGGTATTGGAACTCTATTCTTAGGTTTGCCAGACGCCCGTTTGCTGCAGCAGTTATCTGATTGATGTGTGCCTCAGGAGATGTGCTCGGTATTATACTCACCCCAAGATCTTTTTCCTTGAGTGAGGTTTGCAGTCTTTGGCCACCTAGACTATACTCTGTCTGCGGTCTTCTTTGCCCTTCCCCGATCTTCATGGCTTTACATTTGGCAGGGTTAAATTCAAGGAGCCAGTTACTGGACCAGGCTTGTAGCCTGTCTAGGTCTCTTTGTGTGTGTGTGTGTGTGTGTGTGTGTGTGTGTGTGTGTGTGTGTGTGTGTGTGTGTGTGTGTATGTGTGTGTATGTATGTGTGTGTGTATGAACCATCCATGTTCTATAGATATAATAAGTTCTATCCTCAGAGATCAACATTACGAACAACAAACCATTTAAATGGCTTATTTTGTTGCCAGAAAATCCTTCTACGCAATTTTGATGCTAATGGAGTATTTTCGAAAATATTTCTTGTTACCTTATTATGGAAAGCTATAACAAATAAAAGATTTGGGCAAGAGTGGACAATCATACGGCTTACTGATATAACACCAACAAAATAAAAGTCAAAAGTAAACCCAAGGATAATGTTGAGGGAAGGCGTGTGTACTGTCCTGCCTGCAAGCAGGGTCTGCCTACCTGGTCTGGAAACAGTGTGTGAAAAACATGCAGACTTTTGAATAACATCGTGTTTGTAAACAAGAAATATTAGATTAGGTAATGAAAGCAGTGTTGTGTTCCATCATGCTCGTGACTGGAACTATAATATAGATTTTAAAATATGCTCTCTAAATATAATAATTACATTCGGAGAACTGAGTAGTCAAATTTTGGGTCGACTATATACTTTTCAGCAAAGTAATTATCGTCCAAGTCACTGGTTATCTTAGTATCATGCTTGAAGTTAGATTGCTTTTGAGAGTTTGGTAACAAATCGACGGTTTTCCAACTTGTCTTTCCAGAAGCTCACAAACATTACAGTGCAAATGACCCACCAGATCGCAGCAACCACATCCCACTGTACTTCCCACCAGACCGCAGCAACCACATCCCACTGTACTTCCCACCAGACCGCAGCAACCACATCCCACTGTACTTCCCACCAGACCGCAGCAACCACATCCCACTGTACTTCCCACCAGACCGCAGCAACCACATCCCACTGTACTTCCCACCTCAAGAACGACAGTTCAGTTAATCAATTTCCTGAATTCCTTCATAGATATTACTTTGATCACTAGTCGCAGTGTTGTTATTGATCAATACCACTCGTTCTTGGGTGCAATAATATAAAACACTGCTCGTTGGGCTAGTACACCAAACAGGGAGTAGAATGAAATTAGTTCAGAGGCGTCCACACCACCGTATGTCCTCGGATGACGGGTACACATCTAGCTTCGCTGGGTGCGTCATTCTTGAGAATTGTGTGTCCCCGTGGACTAGAGCGTCATCTATCTTTGCTCACCATGAGGCGAGCCAAAGCATCATGGGTTCGACTCCTTGGCTAGTCGCAGTGTTGTTATTGATATATATGATATATATATATATATATATATATATATATATATTATATATATATATATATATATATATATATATATATATATATACTCTGTATCAGAGTAACCAGTACTTTACCACGGAGCTAGACCCCAGAATAAGTAAGAGCCTTTCAGGTTCGAGTCCTGCTATGGACGTAGAGACAATGTTTGTAATAATTTCGCCTGTTTGCGAATTGTAAAGCATTTCAAATCTCTTTCGTTCTTCACTGCATGTGGCAGGATTTGATGAAATAACTTTCAAAACGAGCTTGGTGCCCCGGGGTATGTGGGTAAACATCGTCTAGCCCCAGCTAGCACCCATACTTATTCTGAGGTCTAGCTCCGTGGTAAAGTACTGGTTACTCTATACAAAGTTTGAAGGTTTGAGTCCTCTGTGGACGTAGAGACTATATATATATATATATATATATATATATATATATATATATATATATATATATATATATATATATATATATATATATTGTGTGTGTGTGTATATATATATGTATGTATATATGTGTGAATTCTTGTGTATTAAAGCAAGAAGATGAAAACATAGTGGATTACAAGAAATTGAGAAAAATATTTTTAGAAATTGTCTACGAGAAAGGACGAAATAGCAGGCATAAATTTCCTTCTTGAAAGAAAGAGGAAAGAAATTTATTAAAATTAGCAACGAGCTAGAAGTGAAAAATAGATGAGTGACGCAGTAAGTCGGGTCAAATTTGGGAAAAGCAGCGAGGAAGAAATAGCAAGGTGAGAGCAGGTGAGTTATATGTTGGGATAGTTGACGTGTTCAGTGTGTGTAAAGAAAGTAAAATACTCAAGCACTGGAAGAGAGAATGTATTGTGTGGGTCTTGGGGAAAAGTACAGATGTATTCGAATAATAATGAATATAATTCCTGTAATAATAATAATAATAATAATAATATATATATAATAATATAATTAATAATTATTATATTATTATTATTATTATTATTATTATTATTATTATTATTATTATTATTATTATATTATTATTATTTATTCAGGTTCTTTATGTATAGTATTCGGAATGAGACACATTTGTAATACAAGCATTACTACAAACATTCCTCGATTAATTACGCAGAATATACCTAGAATAATCCAGAAATTCAAACACTGAATTCTTTCCATTAAGAAAATAGCCAATTATTGACATAACATGTATACTTCATTTATGTAATGGAAAAGTGGACGAGATAGACATCATGAAGGATAAGAGAAATCACAGACTAAAAGAGGGAAAGAATGTATCAGAAGTAATGAGGACTCTGTGAAGATATTTGTAATAATACAAAAAAAGGAATGAATCACAGTGTATTGGTGCCTAAGCATTGTTTCTGAAATTTGCAGGAGGAGGAAGTTGGTGGCAGTGAAAAATGTTGCAGAGAATAAGCAATTAGTAAGATATGAGGACACAGTCAATAGTTATAAAAACGAACCACTCTTAATGCATGTCAATGATATTGCATACAATCAAGTAGATTAGATGAGAGTTGAGGCATTTTTACCCAGATGTTTTGGTTACTATAGACTATCAATTCTCGAGAATTGATCAAGTCAATAGTAAACGAAATGTTTTATCAATAGCATGCCATAAATCCCATATATTTTATAAACATATGGGATTTGTTATACGTAATCATGTATGTATTATTTATAAGACCTAAAAAAGAAATTTAATCCATGAGGTATCTATTTGCTTCGCTCGAGACAATTTAGTTTTCAAGCAGTTTACTTGTACAAAGTACATGTACAGGTTCAAAATATTCCAAATCTGTTAAGATTACATTACCGCCTCTTTCAACATATTTCAAGGTTAATTGAAACCTATTTCAATCATGGCCCAATCTCTGCGACCACTTATTTCCCAACCCTTAGGTCATGTGCCTGATATGGTACATAAACTCTTCTTCACAAATTTTAGTATGCTGAAGGCTCTTTAAAGTGAGGCCAAAATATTCAGGAGTCGAGTAAAAGAACACTTGTGTACCTTTATTAAAGGGAACGTTCCCCCACGAGTGCCTTCATCTGTCCTAAGGGCTGCTGCAAAGGTTCAGTCCAATAAGGACTGATGAAGCTGTAAAACTACAGTCCTATCAGGTTTGATGAAGCCACTTGGGGCAAACTTTTCATTTAATATACATCCTGAACTATACACAAGTATGCCTAACAGTTTGTCGGTCTTGCCATACCATGTACAGCTGGCCGAGTGGTTAGCGCACTGGCCCGTGAGTTTCAGCACTACTTGTTTTTCTGATTTATTGTTCATCCAAATAAATATTATGGTATAACTTAAACGCCTGTACTGAACACACATTAATTAACGACCTCTAATTTGTTTTCCCTTCTTCAACTCCCCAACACTCTCAGGTCAGGACGCAACGTATTTCATTGGTCACGAAGCTGTTGTTGAGTTTCACGAGGCCCACCATCTATACTCGGATACCCGGGTTCGATTCCCTTGCCTGCTGAGAGATGTTAAAGGAGGTATATGGCATGTATAACTTGTAGACCATTGGAGTTTATGTCTGGTTTAAACCAGCATGACCTTGTGGATCGATGGTACAGCCAGTGTGATGACAAGAGTATGTGACTGAGGGATGCCCGGTGGAAAGATTATGTATGGCTCCACGAGGCTTGCTTCTGGACTGGTCATGTGCACTGCTGATATACCGTGCTGACTGCTAATTATCTAGCAATTGGTAACTGCCGACGCTACCACCACTATCACTATTAGTACTGATACTACCACCACTATCACTATTAGTGCTGATACTACCACCACTATCACTATTAGTGCTGATACTACCACCACTATTAGTGCTTATACTACCACCACTATCACTATTAGTGCTGATACTACCACCACTATTAGTGCTGATACTACCACCACTATCACTATTAGTGCTGATACTACCACCACTATTAGTGCTGATACTACCACCACTATCACTATTAGTGCTGATACTACCACCACTATTAGTGCTGATACTACCACCACTATCACTATTAGTGCTGATACTACCACCACTATCACTATTAGTGCTGATACTACCACCACTATCACTATTAGTGCTGATACTACCACCACTATCACTATTAGTGCTGATACTACCACCACTATCACTATTAGTGCTGATACTACCACCACTATCACTATTAGTGCTGATACTACCACCACTATCACTATTAGTGCTGATACTACCACCACTATCACTATTAGTGCTGATACTACCACCACTATCACTATTAGTGCTGATACTACCACCACTATCACTATTAGTGCTGATACTACCACCACTATCACTATTAGTGCTGATACTACCACCACTATCACTATTAGTGCTGATACTACCACCACTATCACTATTAGTGCTGATACTACCACCACTATTAGTGCTGATACTACCACCACTATTAGTGCTGATACTACCACCACTATTAGTGCTGATACTACCACCACTATTTGTGCTGATACTACCACCACTATTAGTGCTGATACTACCACCACTATTAGTGCTGATACTACCACCACTATTAGTGCTGGTACTACCACTACTATTAGTGCTGATACTACCACCACTATTAGTGCTGATACTACCACCACTATTAGTGCTGATACTACCACCACTACACAACAAGAACCATGTTCCTGCGTAGCCTCCTTCATAACCTCTCCAACTCTATAGATAGATGATGACACTTAGGCCATAGTAAGAATTGTACGTACATAAACAGACAAGAGACAGAGAGCCATGGAGAGACCAGACAGAGATAGAGAGAGAGGACATAGAGATAGAAGAAGAAGATGAGAAGGAAGAGAAGAAGAGAGAGAGAGAAGAGAGAAAAAGAAGAGAGAGAGAAGAGAGAGAGAGAGAGAGAGAGAGAGAGAGAGAGAGAGAGAGAGGAAAGAGTCTTTGTGAGAGAAATTGACGCAGCCTGATGAACAGGATGGAAAAGGATAATTGTCGGAGGTGGCAGAGCGACTGGCACAGGCTTCTCTCTCTATTCTCTCTTCTTTTCTCTCTCCTCTCTCTCTCTCTCTCTCTCTCTCTCCTCTCTCTCTCTCTCTCTCTCTCTCTTCTTTTTATCAACATCGACACCTTGCAGTTGCAAGCGGTTCCACTATGTATGGTGCCTGCTGCCACATCTGTCGTACACTTGTTGATATTTCCTGCCGGGGCAGAAGCAAATCAGGTAGTAGACAACCAACCAGGGAGGTACTACTATCCAGCCAGGGAAGTACTACCATCCAGCCAGGGAGGTACTACTATCCAGCCAGGGAAGTATTACCATCCAGCCAGGGAGGTACTACAAATCTAGCCAGGGAGATACTACTATCCAGCAAGGGAAGTACTACCATCCAGCCAGGGAGGTACTACCATCCAGCCAGGGAGGTACTACTATCCAGCTAGGGAAATACTACCATCCATCCAGGAAGGTACTATTATCCAGCCAGGGAGGTACTATATCCAGCCAGGGAAGTACTACCATCCAGCCAGGAAGGTACTACTATCCAGCCAGGGAGGTACTACCATCCAGCCAGGGAGGTACTACTCTCCAGCAAAGAAAGTACTACCATTCAGCCAGGAAGGTACTTCTATCCAGCCATGGAGGTACTACCATCCAGCCAGGGAGGTACTACTATCCAGCCAGTGAGGTACTACCATCCAGCCAGGGAAGTACTACTATCCAGCCAGGGAGGTACTATCATCCAGCCAGGGAGGTACTACTATCCAGCCAGGGAGGTACTACCATCCAACCAGGAACGTACTACTATCCAGCCAGGGAGGTACTACCATCCAGCCAGGGAAGTACTACCATCCAGCCTGGTAAGTACTACTATCCAGCCAGGGAGGTACTGCTATCCAGCCAGGGAAGTACTACCATCCAGCTAGGAAGGTACTACCATCCAGCCAGGGAAGTACTACCATCCAGCCAGGCAAGTACTACCATACAGCTAGGGAGATACTACCCTCCATCCAGGAAAATACTACCCTCCACCCAGAGAGATACTACCCTCCACCCAGAGAGATACTACCCTCCACCCAGAGAGATACTACCCTCCACCCTGACAGATACTACCCTCCACCCAGAGAGATACTACCCTCCACCCAGAGAGATACTACCCTCCACCCAGAGAGATACTGCCTTCCACCCAGAGAGATACTACCCTCCACCCAGAGAGATACTACCTTCCACCCAGAGAGATACTACCCTCCACCCAGAGAGATACTACCCTCCACCCAGAGAGATACTACCCTCCACCCAGAGAGATACTACCCTCCACCCAGAGAGATACTACCCTCCACAAAGAGAGATACTACCCTCCACCCAGAAAGATACTACCCTCCATTCAGGAACGTACTACCCTCCACCCAGAGAGATACTACCCTCCACCCAGAGAGATACTACCCTCCACCCAGAAAGATACTACCCTCCATTCAGGAACGTACTACCGTTCTGTCAAATGGGTGTTTAATGGAAACTTGTTAATTTTTAGGACGGACAGGATTGCTGGTCCATTTCTTTTTTGTCTCATGAACAAGTAAGGCGACACGAAAGCGTTACAAACTCCTGCTTACCTCAGTACACACACATACTCTACTTTCCTTCTTAGTATTTCTTAATCCCCTGTTATTTCCTTTCCAGCCTTGGAGATCTGGTATGTGATCAGGTCATGGGATAGATACCGTATTCTCCGGCATATAAGGCGCACGAGTGTCGGCTGCTTGTGGCATGATGTTTGCAAGCAGTTGTAACGTAAGGTTAGTAAACAACTGCTAAAGCGTAGCCTAAGACCTTGAGAATATAAGGTGCAGGGTGGCCTTATATGTCGGAAAATAAGGTATTAATCTCCAAAGCCATTAACACAGTATTTTGTGAGTCACAAAGGTTGATCGGTACTGTCCACTGTGATGAATGTTCAGGAAGATATTCTATTAACCCCTGTCTGTACTTTCAGAAAATACATGATAGCATTTTGTACTTCTTTGCCTCTCGGTTATTATGTATTTCCACGCACTAAGATTTTTCTTCTTGTTTCGCATTTCCATGGTATCAAATGACTCCTGTCTTGAAATGCTCATAAGATCTTTATTAAAAGATAAATTCAATATAAAATTGTGTACCTGACCGAAGTCAGCTTTGTTTTAAAGTTATTTCAGACGAAAACATGACCTTCTAGGAAACACGAATATCTGTAAAACTACGAATATCTGCAGTTTTGTAGCTGTAGTGTAAGCACGCCTCTGGCAAGACAGTGATGGAGTGAATGATGATGAAAGTTTTTCTTTGTCGGGCCACCCTGCCTTGGTGGGAAACGGCCGATGTGTAAATAAAAAACTGTAAAACCAACCTCTAGAAAGTTATGTAACAATACCATCTGCACCAAATCACTTAAGTTACCCTTACCTGCTGCCCAGTGCCACTTAGTAAAAGTTTTTGAGGGTTGTCTAGCGAATTTCAAGTGAGATCGTCCAAGCTGACACATGATCAACTAAGCTCCCTTGTATACTAAGCCGGTGTGCACCGATAAGCACTGAAGAAACTAGCCTTCATTATGCTGTAAATCACAAAATCATGACACAAGCTAGAAGTATACTCCTGCATCTTCCTAAGTAATGCTATGTGAACCAATGCTGCCCAGTGTTGACTGGCAACTGTGAGGCTCGGGCCTAATTCTCGAATGATTTGAAGGATTCCTCAGGTTTTATTTCAGAAAAACTAATAGTAACGACACAGATTTCTGCACGCTAAAATCCCCCTCATACGATGATGTTGTCTCGTCTCCTCCGCATCATATTTCTCCTTGGAGAAATAATGTCGTTCCTCAATGTGTTCGAAAGTATGTTTCACCAATTCGAGTGCCAACGAAGCAGATGGATGCTGAGGTTACCTTGTCTATCACCATTTGCTCCCTCGACTGGCGGATTATCAGGAAAACATTCAGGAGTAAGATCACTTCCATTACGAGAAAGAAAACGGAGTGGGGAGCTGAGACTAGCACGATCTCCTGTCCAGCAGACACAACAGATGGAGAAGGCATAATTTATGGATCAGACTTTAGCGTGTTGTGGATTAATTCACGAAGCTGTATAGTGGGTAAAATGCAAATATATTCAATGCCAACAGGACGAGCAATACGCTAACAGTACTGTAGAGATAGCCTGGGCAAAGTTTGCCAGGTATATGCCGACATCAGACGCCTGATTCTCGTTTGACGCTTACAACTTGCAGTTTATCCTTGCCACATGCGGGGTCCTTGACTCCTCTACTGGCAATAAGCTACCAGCCTGTGCTTGATTATGGATGACATTAGGACGTGTTTCCTTAAGACACCTCCTGTCCATGTTCACCCATCAGCATAAAATGGGTACCTGGGTGGCAGTCGACTGGTGTGGGTCGCATCCTGGGACAAAATTGACCTAATTTGCCCGAAATTCTCTGCATAACAAGCGACGTTCTGTACAGTAGTATGTCATTGATGTCAGCTACGACTGTATACCTTGTATATGTTCTTGTAGAAATAAAGATATTATTATTATTATTATTATTATTATTATTATTATTATTATTATTATTATTATTATTATTATTATTATTATTATTATTATTATTATTATTATTATTATTATTATTATTATTATTATACATGAAGGATAAGTAACAGGGATGTAAATGGTTTAAAAAACCGACAGTTTAAAAAGTGAGACACTTGTGTCACACTCGGGAATATTTATTGTGGAAACGTTTCGCCCCCCCAGTGGCTTCTTGAGTCCAATACAGAGAAGAACTGGGGAAGATGAGGAGGAGGTTGAGGCTGAGGGACTGATTACCTCAAACTCTTCCACATCCCCCACTCTTCTTCTCTGTTTTGGTATGAAGAAGACACTGGCTGGCGAAACGTTTCCACAAGAGTCATAAATGTTGCACAATAGCTGTGTGTTGCACACCAACGCGCGAAGCACACTACTAAAACAACAAACCAAGTGTCTATCAACAAGTGTCTTTAACAGCTGATGACTAACAATACACACCACGCACGAATGCTCACACACACACACACACACACACACACACACACACACACACACACACACACTGTGAGTACACTACAGAAAGCAACGCAGCTGCATGGTTCCTCCCCCCTGCATATCAACCAAGCCTAAATTTTTTAAAACCTGACCTCAGCGGCCAGCAGCGACCAGTTTGACCCCTTGACACCCGCCACTCACTACAGACGATACGCAAGACTTCCTTCCAATGGGGGTGTCAACCACTTGACACCCCTACACACCACACAGTCAAGAGAGACCAAAATTAATCCATTACTGGGACAAAATTTCATTCTGTGTAGAGATAATGTTTTTTTCTGAGCTTTATCAAGCCGTGTTTCGCTCTATGTAGGATTTGTGTAGAGCTTTACTAAGTCTTGTATTGCTCATATTAGAGCTTTATTAAGTCACGTTTCGCTCTTTGTTGAGCTTTATACAGTCAAGTTTCCCTCTGTGTGAAGCTTTATTAAGTCATGTTTTGTTATTTGTAGAGCTTTATCTAGTTAGTTTTAGTTCCGTGTGGAGCTGTATCATGATTCGCTCTGCCTAGATCTTAAACAAGTCACGTATCTCTCTCTCATGGTCATGTATCGCCCTGTGTAGAGCTTGATCTAGTCCTGTTTCACTTTGGGTAAAGCATCATTAAAACATAGTGCCCTCTTTATAGAGCTTTATCAAATCATAGCTTGCTCTGGGTAGAGCTTTATTAACTTTAGCTCTCTACACAGAGCGAAAATTGACCCAATTTCAAAAAAATATCTTGTTCTTCTACCCTCTAACTCTCTTTCTCTCTCTCTTTTTCACTAATGTCGACAGTGCAAAACGTTGAGCCAGAGAGGACGCAACAGTTGCCAAATTCAAAGAGCACAACATCCGCTTGGTAAGTCATGTAAATCACCATTAATCCTTTGCCATCAATACTAATTTCAAACTCAAAAATTAGCTATCAAGTATCCAGTTGCAAATCATGGAGAATTTTGACAATAAGGGGAAAATCTCCCTGGTATTTATGAGGAGAAAGGGAATTGCTGGGCCATTCTCACTCAGGAAACTGAGTGTCCCAGCAGATATAGACTATCAGCTGCAGCTGTCCCAGTAAAGATAGACTATCAGTTGCAACTCTCCCGACAGAGATAGTCTATCAGTTACAGCTGTCCAATAAGAGATAGAATATCCGTTACAGCAGTCCCAGCAAAGACAGACTATCAGTTACAGCTGTCCTAGTAAAGATAGACTATCAGCTGCAGCTCACCCAGCAGAGATAGTCAGTCAGTTACAGCTCTTCCATCAGAGATAGACTATCAGTTACAGCTGTGCCAGGAGAGATAGTCTTATCAGTTACAGCTGTCCCAACAGAGATAAATTATCAATTACATTTGTCCCAGTAGAGATAGACTATCAGTTACAGCTGTTCTAGTAGAGATAGACTATCAGTTACAGCTGTTCTAGCAGATATAGACTATAAGTTACAGCTGTTCTAGCAGAGATAGACTATCAGTTACAGCTGTCCTAGCAGAGATAGACTATAAGTTACAACTGTCCTAGCAGAGATAGACTATCAGTTACAGCTGTCCTAGCAGAGATAGACTATCAGTTACAGCTGTCCTAGCAGAGATAGACTATCAGTTACAGCTGTCCTAGCGGAGATAGACTATCAGTTACAGCTGTCCTAGCAGAGATAGACTATCAGTTACTATCCTAGCAAGAGCAGGCACATCATAATCTAGTGTGTTTTTCATTTCCACTAACTTCCTTCATTTATTATTATTATTATTATTATTATTATTATTATTATTATTATTATTATTATTATTATTATTATTATTATTATTATTATTATTACTCTATTATTATTATTATTATTATTATTATTATTATTATTATTATTATTATTATTATTATTATTATTATTATTATTATTATTATTATTATTATTATTATTATGAAAACTAATCGCTTAACCCACCAGGAACTTCCCCAAACTTTTGTCCATAACTACATAATGTCTTATCTGATCAGCTTTCAAGTTTCAACTCTGCTGAACTATTGTTAGGTGAAGACTAATTGAGCAATTGACAAGTGCAGATGCTCTCTGCTTCATGCAATAATAGACAAATATCCCTCGCATAGGAGATGGACCGAAACGTCGTCATATGTGTCTTTGTCGTATCTGCTGGATGTGTGTGTATTGTTACAGCCACGGTATTGTGCCTTGGTTATTATTGTTTTTTCTGCAGTAACTTTAGAAATCCTCTTCTGGTCAGCTTCAAAATTTCAATTTCAGTGCATCCTGCCTAGAAGAAGGTCGGTACTGTTAATGGAGTGCGTAGGTGCAGTTATGCATCTTTTAAATCTCAAAATGGTCTCTCAGCAACACTTACCACAGTTGCTAGGGGAGGTCCATGTTTTGTACATGTTTAGGCTGGGTCCCCGACAGTCTCTGACGCTGCCTCGGCCTATAGACTCTGATTCTAAAAAGTAGGCGACCGCTGCTGACTCACACCTAGCAACCGCGGCTGACTCACACCTAGCAACCGCGGCTGACTCACACCTAGCAACCGCTGCTGACTCACACCTAGCAACCGCGGCTGACTCACACCTAGCAACCGCTGCTGACTCACACCTAGCAACCGCGGCTGACTCACACCTAGCAACCGCTGCTGATTCACACCTAGCAACCGCTGCTGACTCACACCTAGCAACCGCGGCTGACTCACACCTAGCAACCGCTGCTGACTCACACCTAGCAACCGCTGCTGACTCACACCTAGCAACCGCGGCTGACTCACACCTAGCAACCGCTGCTGACTCACACCTAGCAACCGCGGCTGACTCACACCTAGCAACCGCTGCTGACTCACACCTAGCAACCGCGGCTGACTCACACCTAGCAACCGCGGCTGACTCACACCTAGCAACCGCTGCTGACTCACACCTAGCAACCGCGGCTGACTCACACCTAGCAACCGCTGCTGACTCACACCTAGCAACCGCGGCTGACTCACACCTAGCAACCGCTGCTGACTCACACCTAGCAACCGCGGCTGACTCACACCTAGCAACCGCGGCTGACTCACACCTAGCAACCGCTGCTGACTCACACCTAGCAACCGCGGCTGACTCACACCTAGCAACCGCTGCTGACTCACACCTAGCAACCGCGGCTGACTCACACCTAGCAACCGCTGCTGACTCACACCTAGCAACCGCGGCTGACTCACACCTAGCAACCGCGGCTGACTCACACCTAGCAACCGCTGCTGACTCACACCTAGCAACCGCGGCTGACTCACAGCTGCCAAACTGACCATTTATCCCAACTATTAACGCCAACAGTAAAGGTAATCATGTACGCAGAATTCTCTACGCCTAACAGGTGAAGTATTATCTTGTATTACTAGAGTATATCTCACTACACAAATAACCCGACCATAGGACAGAAACTTATGACAACGTTTCGCTCCGACTTCGATCATTTACAAGTGAATTATAAATGGTCCAAGTCGGGTTATTTTTATTTTGTTCCACTTAAGGTACTGTGACTTTTTGTTCTTTATATCTCGCTATGAGAGTGCCTTAATGCTGGTGAGGAGGCTCTAGACCCAAGGAATTGGACTTACCCTTCCCTTCCTTGGACTGAATCTGAATATCACCCATCCCACAGTTACTGTTTGACCTGCAGATAAAAATAGAACATTTCTAATAGGCTTTGTCTTTAATGTCTGATGCATCTTTTGGAAACAATTAAAACGTCATCTTTAGAAACAAATAAAACGTCATCTTTTGGAAACAATTAAAACGTCATCTTTAGAACAAAATAAAACGTCATCTTTAGAAACAATTAAAACGTCATCTTTAGAAACAAATAAAACGTCATCTTTAGAAACAAATAAAACGTCATCTTTAGAAACAAATAAAACGTCATCTTTAGAAACAAATAAAACGCCATCTTTAGAAACAAATAAAACGTCATCTTTAGAAACAAATAAAACGCCATCTTTAGAAACAATTAAAACGTCATCTTTAGAAACAATTAAAACGTCATCTTTAGAAACAAATGAAACGTCTTCTAGGAATATGTCACGGTGTTTGACTATATTGGATTATCCTTGGTTAAATCTACATAAGGTACTTTTATGTACCCAAAACATAAATAACAATTGTTTACTCCTTAAACGCTGGCCAGTCTTACCTAGAGAAGAGTTCTGGACTGAGTTTTGACCAGTGCAGGTCCCAGTTTGCTTTTTTAGGAGAGGAACTGGGGAAAATTGAAGTTCTGTTTATCAGGCGATAATTACTATCTCATCTGATTGTCTATAACACTTCAACACTGATGCCTCGACAATACATTTTCTGAGCGGTTTCAAACCTGATGTGCTGATGTATTTTTAAGATGTTGGTCACTTCCTCTTCCCCAGAAATATTACCCTATTTTCTTTGTATAACATAATGAGTACTATGCATTGAATAACAAACTTTTGACAAGAAATGTGACGGTAAATTCTGAAGCGTCTATGATAATCAGAGATATATTCAGTAAGTGTAAAATTTTTGTCTGTTACCAGTTTGGCTTCAAATCTGAAGGTCTGAATTAGTTTTGGTTGTGTTTATCCTGAACTTCAGTTTTAAATGAAGAAATTAGGATATTAGTTTCTATGTGATAACTTGTTAGTGCCTCTTCTGATTTGCTTTAAATCTTCAAGATTAATATTTCCCTGTATTAGAAGTTTATGCTACATTCTGCACTATTCCTGTAGCTTGCAGGGAAGTACAAGGGACTCGGGTTATGCAACACAAGGGTATCTTTCTCTGATTGCACAGTCACCGAAACACATCCAGTATTCTATAAAATTTATAAATTAGAATCTACGCATTCCAGATTCAATATAAAATAATTGCACTTACGTTACTCCAGCACTTAGTGTTTGAAGCCATTTACAAAAAGCATTCTCTAGCTATTATATAAAACCAGTTATTTAATTAATTAAAATTCACACGGCACAAGGGGAATTCGAAGCTATTTTAATAATGCTCATCAACACAAAGTTTGAAGCCATTCGACAAATGCATTCTCCAGTAATTGTTTTAAATGTAACCATTCGAAGTTATTGAGCAATTTCAGTAAAATTTCAAATTTACACCAACATAGTCAACATTTACTAAGTGTTAGCCATCTTATGGAAGACATCAACGTTAATATGTTGAAGCCGATAGCGAGAAGCGTTCTTTAGTTACTGAATGGATATGAACATTATTATGTAATAAACTTTAAAAACTGAGACTATGCTGCCCACTAACAATGCAAATCTTGTTTCCTGGAACACACACCAGGGATGAAAATTTGAAGCCGATCGGAACAGGCATACTCCTGTTACCGCAAGGATTAAAAGAATTCTAATATTTTTTAGTGTATTGAGAAATTTTCCAGCACTCAAACTAAACTTGTCCATAAGATGTATTAGTCATTAAATATCGAAGATGTTCAGAAAAGGTACACTCCGATTTATTGAACGCGATTCAACAAAATAAATTGCACACTATTTCACTTATAAAATCGGTGAATGTGAACCTGCGCACCTGAATGTCTCTCCTGCCGTAGTCCAAGTGGAAGGCACTTGTTTGAATGTTCGAAACCAAACAACAAAGACTTTCAAAAGATTTTATTCTCTATCTAATCATCTTGGAATGGGGGTGGCAGTGGTAGTTATGGCCTTTATGAAGCACTTTGACCATGTAGGTCACTCAGTGCCTACAGCCATTAAATAAAAGACACACAAAATAGTACAAAGAGGCTAACATCCACAGACAATAAGAAAAAACAGTAAACACGCAACACAAATATTCACTATCATCCCAAGTGAAAATTGCCAGCATTATTTAAAAGCCTATTAATGATGTCAAAAGGTTTCTCTAAGTAATTATAAAAAAAACATAGGCAGAAAGGCCTACGAAGAGGGCAAAAATCTGATCCACTATTAGCTCCACGTCACAAATAATACCGAGGAGGCCATGCACATCTGCAATCAGGTAACTATGGGTGAGATGTGTGCTGGATCTTCAACCAACACAGGTCAAGCCTGTTGAAGGAGGAGAGTCAAACACCCAAGTCCTGCTGAACAACGTATAACATGTTCCCAGTATGTAGGCCACGCCACTTCACATGTGCATTTCTGTGGATATAACCCATTAAGTCACTAAACATGGAATGGGTTCTACAACTTTGGTCAAACGACATCTACGCATGCCAACAGTTGCTTTAATTTTGCCCTAGTTACCGTACATCAGCCCTGAAAACTTGAAGCCGATTGGATGAAATCCCGTGTTATGAACGAAATGTAAAGGAAAAATTAGAAGAAGTAAAGCAAAAAAAAAAAATTGGCAACCACATTCAAGTCCCCTTCCGGAGCTACCTAATGAGTGTGTTGCATGGACGCTGTTGCGTGGACGATGTTGCATCGACGCTGGAGCAGAGCTTAGTTTTTGTTTACTAAAGAGAGAGGCAGAGCAGCTTGCAACTGACATCTAACAGCAGACCCATATGCAGCAACATGGGTATATATCGCGACAGATATCTTGCATCAGAGCTATATCCTAAAACATGCAATAGACATCTTGCAACGGGTACCTTTATGCTGCAACAAGGCTACAAAGGACAATACAGAACTTAAAGGTGTATCTTATGTCATGCAACAAAATCGCAAATTGCAATTCAGTTATATCTTTCAAGCAAAGAAAGTTATGAGTCATGCAACAAGACTATATATTTTGCACTAAGGTCACATATCTTGCAACAAAGTTATAGATCTTTCTGCGTCATTATTATTTTTTACAGTACCGTCATTCACCTTGCAACCTTTCCATATTTTGCAGCAATATATATATGTTGTGCCGAATAGGTAAAACTGGTCAATTAGGAAGAAGTCGATTAAAATTAAGTCCTTTCTAAAATTTTATCTTATACGTTTAAAGATATATATATTTTTAATTTATGTTAATGTAAAAATAAATAATTTTGTACCAAAAGAACCTTAGAAAACTTAATTAACCTTATTATAACAAGCGCAATTTAATTTAGCAAACCACAATTTAATAATAAACAAACAATGAAATATATATTTTTCGTTAGGTTCAGAACGATTTTTTGCGAAATTATTGCATACACAAATTATATATATATATATATATATATATATATATATATATATATATATATATATATATATATATATATATATATATATATATATATATACAGTATTATATATATATATATATATATATATATATATATATATATATATATATATATATATATATATATCATTGTATTCTGCAACAACGAGCAACCTGGGTATATCGTGCAACAGACACATCCTGAGAAAGACATACGAGTACAACTTACGGTAAGACCCAAACCTCTTTCAATAATGACACGTTTTGCATTAAGGCCATCCCTCTTGCAATAAAGACATGTATCTTGCAGCTGACTATGTACCACACAACACACACACACATACTGCAGTCATATATCCCACAACAATGGTATATGTCTTGTAGCCAGGTAATACATCTTGTGAAAAAGGGCGTGCATCCTGCAACATGCATCACGCATATACCTCAATCTTGCAATATTGGCAAAAATTTTAGTACGTAAAAAAACTTCATTTGCCGTAGTTTCATCCAGTAACGCTTTATCTCCCAAAGTGAGGCTTTATCACCCAGAGTGAGGCTTTATCTCCCAAAGTGAGGCTTTATCACCCAGAGTGAGGCTTATCTCAAAGTGAGGGTTATCACCCAGAGTGAGGCTTTATCTCCAAAGTGAGGCTTTATCACCCAGAGTGAGGCTTTATCTCCCAAAGTGAGGCTTTATCTCCCAAAGTGAGGCTTTATCACCCAGAGTGAGGCTTTATCTCCCAAAGTGAGGCTTTATCACCCAGAGTGAGGCTTTATCATCCAGAGTGAGGCTTTATCATCCAGAGTGAGGCTTTATCTCCCAAAGTGAGGCTTTATCACCCAGAGTGAGGCTTTATCTCCCAAAGTGAGGCTTTATCACCCAGAGTGAGGCTTTATCTCCCAAAGTGAAGCTTTATCACCCAGAGTGAGGCTTTATCTCCCAAAGTGAGACTTTATCACCCAGAGTGAGGCTTTATCTCCCAAAGTGAGCTTTATCACCCAGAGTGAGGCTTCATCTCCCAAAGTGAGGCTTTATCACCCAGAGTGAGGCTTTATCTCCAAAGTGAAGCTTTATCACCCAGAGTGAGGCTTTATCTCCCAAAGTGAGGCTTTATCACCCAGAGTGAGGCTTTATCTCCCAAAGTGAGGCTTTATCACCCAGAGTGAGGCTTTATCTCCCAAAGTGAGGCTTTATCACCCAGAGTGAGGCTTTATCTCCCAAAGTGAGGCTTTATCACCCAGAGTGAGGCTTTATCTCCCAAAGTGAGGCTTTATCACCCAGAGTGAGGCTTTATCTCCCAAAGTGAAGCTTTATCACCCAGAGTGAGGCTTTATCTCCCAAAGTGAGACTTTATAACCCAGAGTGAGGCTTTATCTCCCAAAGTGAAGCTTTATCACCCAGAGTGAGGCTTCATCTCCCAAAGTGAGGCTTTATCACCCAGAGTGAGGCTTTATCTCCCAAAGTGAAGCTTTATCACATAGAGTGAGGCTTTATCTCCCAAAGTGAGGCTTTATCACCCAGAGTGAGGCTTTATCTCCCAAAGTGAGGCTTTATCACCCAGAGTGAGGCTTTATCTCCCAAAGTGAGGCTTTATCACCCAGAGTGAGGCTTTATCTCCCAAAGTGAGGCTTTATCACCCAGAGTGAGGCTTTATCTCCCAAAGTGAGGCTTTATCACCCAGATTGAGGCTTTATCACCCAGAGTGAGGCTTTATCACCCAGAGTGAGGCTTTATCTCCCAAAGTGAAGCTTTATCACCCAGAGTGAGGCTTTATCACCCAGAGTGAGGCTTTATCTCCCAAAGTGAGGCTTTATCACCCAAAGTGAGGCTTTATCACCCAGAGTGAGGCTTTATCACCCAGAGTGAGGCTTTATCTCCCAAAGTGAGGCTTTATCTCCCAAAGTGAGGCTTTATCATCCAGAGTGAGGCTTTATCTCCCAAAGTGAGGCTTTATCATCCAGAGTGAGGCTTTATCTCCCAAAGTGAGGCTTTATCACCCAGAGTGAGGCTTTATCTCCTAAAGTGAGGCTTTATCATCCAGAGTGAGGCTTTATCACCCAGAGAGAGGCTTTATCACCCAGAGTGAGGCTTTATCTCCCACATTGAGACTTTATCACCCACAGTGAAGCTTTATCACTCATAGTGAGACTTTATCTCCTACAGTGAGGATTTATCTCCCACAGTGAAACTTTATCTCCCATAGTGAGGCTTTATCTTCCAAAGTAAAGTTTTTTTCACATACACTGAGGCTTTATCTCCCAAAGTGAGGCTTTATCACTCTCAGTAAGGACTTGTATCACTTAGTAAGACTTTATCTCCCACATTGAGGCTTTATCTCCCACAGTGAGACATTTTTCCCAACAGTGAGGCTTTATCCCCACAGTGAGGCTTGATCTCAAACAGTAGGATTTATCCCCACAGTGAAACTTTATCTTCCACATGAGGCTTTTATCCCACGGTGAAGCTTTATCTCCACCACAGTGAGGCTTTGTCACCCACAGTGAGGGCTTATCTCCCACAGTGAGGCTTTATCTCCCACAGTGAGGCTTTATCTCCCACAGTGAGGCTTTAGTCACCCACAGTGAGGCTTTATCTCAACAGTGAGGATTTATCTCCCACAGTGAGGATTTATCTCCCACAGTGAAACTTTATCTCCCACAGTGAGGTTTTTTCTCCCACGGTGAAGCTTTATCTCCACCACAGTGAGGCTTTATCTCCCACATTGAGGTTTTATCTCCCACAGTGAGACTTTATCTCCCACAGTGAGACTTTATCTCCCACAGTGAGGCTTTATCACCCACAGTGAGGCTTGATCTCAGACAGTGAGGATTTATCTCCCACAGTGAGGTTTATCTCCCACAGTGAAACTTTATCTCCCACAGTGATACTTTATTCCCCACAGTGAGACTTTATCTCCCACGGTGAGACTTTATCACCCACAATGCGACTTTATCACCCACAATGTGACTTTATCCTCCCAGTGACTTTATCACCCACAGTGTAACTCTATCGCCCACAATATGACTTTATCACACACAGTGTGATTTTTCACCCACAGTGTGATTTTATCACCCACAGTGTGACTTTTATCACCCACAGTGTGACTTTATCACCCACAGTGTGATTTTATCACCCACAGTGTGACTTTATCACCCACAGTGTGACTTTATCACCCACAGTGAGACTTTATCACCCACAGTGTGACTTTATCACCCACAGTGTGACTTTATCACCCACAGTGAGACTTTGTTACCCACAGTGTGACTTTATCACCCACAGTGTGACTTTATCATTTATCGTAGAATATACACCTGCTAGGCGGAGAGTCACTGCCACGCTAAGGGTCTGTGGGTCGAGACGTGTGTTAGTCACTGAGATTTAAACTGTTAAGAGAGAAGTCACCTGAGCGAGATTCACTCACAGACAAGAGGTAGGCTCTCTCCTTGTCAGAGACTGGGCGGATCTTCCAAATGAAGAATGTTCCAATATCACTGGTTCAAGATGTTCCAACATCACTGGTTCAAGATTGTTCCACTGTCAGTGGTCCAAGATTTTTTCACCACCACAGGTCCAATTATTATAATCATACCTAAGTGCTAAACCCATAAGGGTCATACAGCGCTTCGCCACAGGTCCAAGATTGGTCCACCGTCACCTGTTAAAGACTGTTCCACCGTCACCATGCTGGTGCCACTAGTGTAGCGGGGGTCCTTCACCCCCACTATGTTCTTGTAAAAATGTTCTCCACCAGCTGACAGGATCCACTGGAGGAGGATAAGGATGGCAGGGCAATCCCGGAGGCTGTCTGGACGCCCAGTTCGTTTACTCCGACAGGACATGTGGCTTGCTAACACTGATGCGTCAAGGAAAGGAACTTTCAAACGTGGTATTTTCAAGCGTGTCTGCTCTCTCTGTCTGGAACTGGCAATGAAGAGTTAGCTTAGGGAGGGAGAAATAACTAGTGAGGAAACAGAAGGTATAATGAGTGTCAGTGATGCTTAACCTGGCTTTCGTCCTTTAGGTTTATTTAGTACACGTACACATAAATACAGGAGCTGAGTCTCGACCCCTGCAACCACAATTAGGTGAGTACATATTATCATACATGGTAATATATGCATAAATTACCTAAGATAACACAAAAAAAAAAGTCAGGCAAAGTGACTTATTTCCACTAGGGTCCTTGAAAAAGATTGATGCCAACTTCATTTGGTGTTCCCAGGCGGTTACCCATCCAAGTACTAACCAAACCCAACGTTGCTTAACTTCGCTGCCCGGACGAAAGCGGTGGTATGGAAGTTTGATTATTTTTTCCATGACTCGCACTAATAGCATTAGTCCCAAGTGAAGCACCAAGGAGAGTACAGTGAGTGGGACTGATCACTCTCACTCGTTGTACGGCAGCTGCGACTACCTTTAATGATGTGTTAGCTGGACAACAGTATTCACATTTAGAGGAGCCTAGATTCTCTCCATGCTCTTTGATAATTTTGATGTCGTCTAGTGCCACGATCACAACCGCAAAGAAAATGATAGGATGGATAATGAGAACTTTCAAAACAAGAGATGTCAAGCCAATGATGATCCTTTTCAAATAACTAGTTCTCTCTAGGCTGGAATATTGCTGTACATTAATATATCCGTTCAAAGCAGGTGAAATTGCAGATCTAGAGAGTGTACAGAGAACCTTTACTGCACATATAAATTCAATCAAACACCTCAACTACTAGGAACGCCTGGAAGCACTTGACTTGTACTCGCTGGAACGCAGGCGAGATAGAGATATCATAATCTACACTTGGAAATCACTCCCTACGTAGTAAAGGACTGGGCACCAACTCCAGACTTCAAGCCTTTCACGCTGATAAACTTGACAGTACAACTACTGAGTAGCGTCACTGGACAGGCACCTAAAGTCAGTACCTGACCAACCGGGCTGTGGTTCGTACGTCAGTTTGCGTGCCTCCGGCAGTAACAGCCTGGTTGATCAGACCCTGATCCACCATGAGGCCTAGTCTCAGACCTGGCCGCGGGGGCGTTGACCCCCGAAACCCTCTCCAGGTAAACTCCAGGTGGTGCAAAATACCCCCAATGAAAAGAGAAAACACCATAAGTGTCCGGGGCCCAAGACTGTTCAACAGCCTCCCACCATGCATAAGGGGAATTACCACTAGGCCCCTGACTACCTTCAAGAGGGAGCTGACGATCAAAGTGGTCGATCAGCCGGTTGTGGTCGAGTTGACTAGTCGGCCAGTAACGCCTGTGATCAGCCCTGATTCACCAGAGGCCTGGCGGAAACGCCGGAGGTTGATCCGGAACATTCAGGTAGACTCCAGGTGGTGGACCATACATCCTCCCAGATTATCTGAGCCAGTGGCAATCCACAGAGACCTTTTCTGACGACTACCGCTAATACTAATGGGATTACGGAGACCTGATCAGGTGCAGGAGCGCTCGATGTCACAGTCTAGAGGGATGGATTTGCACAGGCTTCGATCCCAGGCCTCAGCCCATAAGCCGAGTCTTACATAGAGGTGAGTTAGATTCGATGTTGTCCTGGATTATTTGTCCGTGGATTGAGTTTGTCCTAGATTATGTTGTCCGGGATTGATTTGGTCCGGGATTGATGTTGTCCGAGTGATGGATTTTTCGATTGATGTTGTCGCGATTGATGTTGTCAAGGATGAGTGTCCTGATTGATGTTGTCCTGGATTGATGTCCTGGATTGATGTTGTCCTGGATGGATGTTGTCCTGGATTGATGTTGTCCGGATTGATGTTGTCCTGGATTGATGTTGTCCTGGATTGATGTCCTGGATTGATGTTGTCTGATGGATTGTCCTGGATTGATGCTTCGTCCTTGACTGATGTTGCCTGATTGATGTCCTGATTGATGTTGTCCTGATTAGTTGCTTCTGGTATTGATGTTGTCCTGTATTATGTTGTCCGGGATTGATGTTGTCCTGATTTGTTGTCCTTCTGATGTTGTCCTGGATTGATGTTGTCCTGGATTGATGTTGTCCTGGATTGATGTCCTGGATTGGTGTTGTCCTGGATTGATGTTGTCCTGGATTGATGTTGTCCTGGATTGATGTTGTTCTGGATTGATGTTGTCCTGGATTGATGTTGTCCTGGATTGATGTTGTCCGGGATTGATGTTCTGGATTGATGTTGTCCTGGATTGATGTTGTCCTGGATTGATGTTGTCCTGGATTGATATTGTTCTGGATTGATGTTGTCCTGGATTGATGTTGTCCTGGATTGATGTTGTCCGGGATTGATGTTGTCCTGGATTGATGTCCTGGATTGATGTTGTCCTGGATTGATGTTGTCCTGGATTGATGTTGTCCTGGATTGATGTTGTCCTGGATTGATGTTGTCCTGGATTGATGTTGTCCTGGATTGATGTTTTCCTGGATTGATGTTGTCCTGGATTGATGTTGTCCTGGATTGATGTTGTCCTGGATTGGTTCTAATCTGCTTTTTCTTATTCAGGAAATCTGGAAAAATAAATAATTGTTTTGCATGCAATAATTTCTGAGTATCACATCTGATTAGCTTCAAGTCTTTCACGGTGATAACTTGACAGTACAAGTGGCGTCAAATGTGTGTTTTGTAAGGATAATCGTCTCTTTAGTTTCTTTGAAAAGTTTAAATTAGATTTGGGCTGTTTATCCTAATTTATCAGTTTATTGAAAAAAGTTGGATATGTCTATATGATGTCTTGTGAATGCCTCTCTAGATTGGCTTTAAATCTCCCACGCTATTATTTAACTGCATTACAAATTTATGCAGCACTCTGCACTATTCCAGTCGCGAGCATTGAGGTACAGGGGGCTGGGGTTGGGCAATACGGGGATACCTGTTTCGGATCGTGCAGCGACTGAAATATATCTATCTAAAGTTCTAGTTAACATGATCGGTAGAATGGCAAGAGTGTAAATTCTCACCCCCAGTTCGATCCCCTCTAACCCACGAAAACTTTCAACTGTTTATTACGATTTTTCCGATTCGTCTACAAATATAAATATATAGATTGTTCTAGATATAAAAATAAATTGTAAAAAATAGGCAAAACGTTTAAAAAAAAAAGTTATAAAATATAAATATACAGAATGAGGATGAACGCATTCAACAGAAATAAAGACTTTTATATCCATCCAGACTTTGTAGCCGAATGGACTGAACAAACCAAGTATGACTTATTCAGACCCGGGGCGCTCTCTCTGCTTGTCTCTATCTCTCTCTTTCTCTCTCTCTCTCTCTCTCTCTCTCTCTCTCTTTCTCTCTCTCTCTCTCTCTCTCTCTCTCCTGTTCCTTCCGGGTTACATCGAATAGAACACAACGAGATGATACATCTTGAGGTTCTGTATAACAGTGAGTTAAAGTGACTTTACTAACACTGGTTCAGCGTGAGGTGTGAGGTTCAGCGTGAGGTTCAGCGAGAGGTGTGAGGTTCAGCGTGAGGTGCGGTGTGACGTTACGGAGTCAGGCAGCATACACTTCAGACGTTGTTTCACGAGCAGGCACGACAGAATCCAGTTGCGTGTAGAACAGATACTATCACTGAAACCAAAGTCAAGAGGCTGGACACAAGAGCTATAGCTCAACACCCGGAAGAAAAACAAAAATAAATAGGGCACGACGCACATTCTTACCCAAATCTTTCATTTAATTCCCGACATCCTTCCTTTCTCCTCTTACTCACTTCCCTCCAGGTTCTCCAACTTTTCTTTACCCCGCACAATCGAGGTGGAGGAAGAGGTCTGGGAAAACTGGGAAGCAGAAGCGTGAGACTTTACCCACTCGCCTGACCCTCACAGTTAGGGAAATAGGGAGAGTTTGTGATGCGAAGGTATGGTGAACAGGGAGGAGGTTAAGTGATGGGGAGGTGTGGTGAACAGGGAGAGGGTTTAGTGATGGGGAGGTGTGGTGAACAGGGAGGGGGAGTTAGGTTTAGTTAGGGGATGAGTCCTGGGTTGTGGGTAGGGGAACAACTTGAGCAACAAGAGAGACCTCGCCCACCCACTACAACCAACTTTCATACCTTCAGGTCTTGGAGACCCAGCGAGCAGGAATGGTTTAGCAAGCAGATAGTCTTGTGTGAGCGGCGGCGTGTGTTGGGCCGCTCGTTATCCGGGTCACCGGGCAACTAACCTTGACGGCAAATCGTCTTTAACCGACCTCATTAGTAATGACGTTAATTAATCCATAAACTGCTCAAAGGAGGCGCTGTAACTCCAGGAACGTTAATAAAACATCCAGGAGGGTACACAAGTCAAATACTTAACGTCTCGCTCATTAACCGGTTCGTTAGCTGCTTAAATATCCGAAAATGTGCTTTCGTTTAAGAGATTTAAGGCATAAATTTTCAGTTCGTTAAACATGTACAGCTGAAGCGAAGAAAAGTCACAATACCGGACTAGAATTATTAGATTTAGAAGAAGCGATAAAACCGTACGGCCGTGCAGTGCATGGGGAATGGGGGAGTAATAAGATTCTGTCCAAGGAAGAGGACACATCCAGTTCCTGGGATCAAGAGCCCCACATCAGCATTAAGGAGGTTCCCTTGAGGGACACAGTTCACAACTCTAATCATGTGTACCATGTACGGTGCATGTACCGTGTGCGTACCGTATGTGTACCCTGTGTATACCGTGTTGAACCATGTTTGTACCGTGTGTGTACCGGATGTTCCGTGGGTATACCGTCTTGAACAATGTTTGTACCGTGTGTGTACCGTATATGTACCGTGTGTACCGTATATGTAGTGTGTGCACCGTTTGAGTATTGTGCGTTTTCAGTGTATGTACTATGTGTGTACCATGACTGTTTGTGTACCTTGTGTGTATACCATGTGTGAACCGTATTTGCATCACGAGTACCCTGTGCATGCACTGTGTGAGTACCGTGTGTACCCGTGAGTGTACCGTGTGTGTTCTTCGTGTGTACCGTGTGTGTACTGTGAGTGCACTATGAGTGTACCGTGTGTGTGTTATTTGTGTATACCGTGTGTGTATCGTGAAGGGACCTTATGTTTAGCGTGTGTACCGTGTATGTATTGCGTGTATACTATGTGTATACCGTGTGTGTACTGCATGTACACCGTGTGTGAGCTATGTGTGTTCCGTGTATGCAGTGTGTATACCGTGTGTGTATTAAATGTATACCTGTCTGTACCGTTTGTTTAACGTATGTATACCAAGTGTGTGCCGTGTGTACCCTGTGTACTATGTATGGAATGTACCGTGTGTACCATGTGTAGTGTACTGTATGTGTACTGTATGCGTAATGTGTGTAACGTGTGTATACCATGTGTGTACCGTGTGCATACCATGTGTGTACCGTGTGTATAGCGTTCAGAGGAACCGTGTCTTAAAGTGTACCGTTGAGATCAGCTCTGTTGGTAGTGCCCTCAGATCACATACTGAGGACCCTTGATTCGATCCCCGGCACGGGTGGAAACATTGATGGTGTTTCCTTACTCCTGCCGTGTCTGTTCAAAAGCGGTCAGTAGTAACTGGGTGTTGGTAAGTAGGTAAATAAGTTCATTTAAGTATAGGTATACATAAGTACAGTTATACAAATTTAGGTGTTTACAATTATCATACATAGTATACCTTATATAGTATAACTTAAATGGTATACCATAGATAGTGCTGGCTTTTATGTCAGTTGAGGTAGGATAACAGACCGTAATTTTATCTTTGTAAAGAGAGAGACAGACAGAGACAGCCAGACCTCTACCAACGAGGGTGTCATGAGATTAAGTGTTACCAGTTTTATATACTAAATTAAGAGTAATTCCTCCACCAGGTTAGGGAAGCTTAGTTAGGAAACAGGACAAGTGTTTCCTGACGTGGGTCTTTAGTCATATGATGACCCGCAGCTGGAGCTTTTGATCATCTGACCGAGGCCTTCCGCTGGCTTACCGGTCCACCCCTTTAAAAATTATGGTTATGATTATAATCATTTATTTAGTAGAGCACTCAGACACTAAACCCAAGGCGTCTGCTGGTCTGTTCTGTCACTAGTTAACCTCCAGCTGTCCAACCATCCACCACACCAACACTTTACCATCCACCACACCAACACTTTACCATCCACCACACCAACACTTTACTATCCACCACACCAACACTTTACCATCCACCACACCAACACTTTACCATCCTCCACACCAACACTTTACCATCCTCCACACCAACACTTTACCATCCACCACACCAACACTTTACCATCCTCCACACTAACACTTTACCATCCACCATACCAACACTTTACCATCCACCACACCAACACTTTACCGTCCACCACACCAACACTTTACCGTCCAAAACACCAACACTTTACCATCCACAACACACCATCACTTTACCATCCACCACACCAACACTTTACCATCCACCACACCAACAC
The DNA here is from genome assembly GCA_009830355.1 of Cherax destructor. Classification (NCBI taxonomy): domain Eukaryota; kingdom Metazoa; phylum Arthropoda; class Malacostraca; order Decapoda; family Parastacidae; genus Cherax; species Cherax destructor. The sequence continues at coordinate 115,669 of WNWK01004877.1, forward strand.
TTTACCATCCACCACACCAACACTTTACCATCCACCACACCAACACTTTACCATCCACCACACCAACACTTTACCATCCACCACACCAACACTTTACCATCCACCACACCAACACTTTACCCTCCACCACACCAACACTCTCCACCACCAGCACTTTACCATCCACCACACCAACACTTTACCATCCACCACACCAACACTTTACCATCCACCACACCAACACTTTACCATCCACCACACCAACACTTTACCATCCACCACACCAACACCTAACCACCGACCACACGAAACACTTAACCACCGACCACGCCAAACACCTAACCACCGACCACACGAACGCCAAACCATCGACCACACGAACGCCAAACCATCGACCACACCAACACTGGACAACCCACCACACAAACGCCGAATATTTTATCACGTCAACGCCAGATCACCGACCTAACAAATACCAACTAACCGAACACATAAACACAGACCACAAACACCAACGTACCGAACACACTTATACCGAATCACCGACAACACTAACACCAACTCGCCGATCATAAACACCAACGTACCGAACGCACCAACTCGCCGACTGCCACAAACACCAAGTGTTAGCCGCCAGTTCACTGGTAATATGCGTATAAATCCTGGAGAGGGAATTCATCCTCGAGCGAATAACAGCAGCTTTTCTCAGCTAATTGAGCAATTTGTTTACTCAATCACGCTGCATTCATCGCTAATCGCACCTTTGGAGGCGAGACCAGCTGTGGGCATAGGTGGGTGGGCATAGGGATAGGTTCGTAGGTGGATGGGAAGTTTTGAGATTTGAAGAACGCTTTGGATGGGTGAGTCATTCAGAGGCTTTAGCAATAAAAAGTCAATACAACACATAAGAATATCAATGGAAAAATTCTATGGTGCAATAAGTGTCAGGGGCCCAGGACTGTTCAACTGCCTCCAAGCATACATAAGGGGGATTACCAATAGATCCCTGGCTGTCTTCAAGAAGGCGCTGGACAGGCATTTCAAGTCAGTACCTGATCAGCCGGGCTGTGGTTCTTACATCGGTTTACATGAAGCCAGCAGTAACAGTGTAGACAGTAAGCCTCAACAGCCTGGTTCATCAAACCCTGATCCACCATGGGGACTGGTTTCAGACCGGGCCGCGGGGGGCTTTGACCCCGAAACCCTCTCCAGGTATACCAAACGTATTGACATATGCAAAGCACAGAACATAAATATTATCACAAAATGTTAAAATAACCAACATCGGTCAAAAATTTATTAATTTTCAATGTCAAAACATCCTGAAGGTTCTCTGAGGCCCTGTAGGTACCCAGGTTATTGTAAACACCTTGACGATGCGGCAGATAGGGCGGCTAAATCTGCCACACTTGCTGCTCAACCTACAACCACGATTGCCATTAGCCGCAGGCAGGTGCACCTGGGGGCAGCCTCGGCAGCCAGACGCCCGTTACCTGCACCAGGAGCATCCGGAGCCGACACTGGTACGACAGGGCTACGCGGAGGAACCCCACCAAACATGAGGAAACTCCCAGGGAGCTGCAGTTAGTATCCACCGCCTGCGCCTCGGCTACCCTACTGCAAAGCGCCTCATCGAACGCAGGAGGGAAGAGCTTTGCCACCACTGTGACCAGATGGTCCAACACCCTCTGGTTCACTACATGCTCGACTGCCCAGCGACGATGGACATCCGCCGCAGGCACTTCCCGATGGCACCTGGGATCTGACCGCGAGGACAAGGCAGCCTCGGCTGGTTTACCTGGCTACCCATGACTTGGAGACACTGCTCCCAGTCCTGAGCCGCTCACCCGCCACCTCGATGACGATGACGACGAAGAACTCAGCGAAGACAACACCTGATGAATCCGTAGATGATCAGACCAGTCACCACCGCTATACTCTCTCTCACTTCCTTCCATCTTATCCCCTATCCTTTTCTTCCTCCGCTTATTAAAACAAAAATGCCCAATAGGAGCCTATGTATGATGTAGTTGGAACTACAGCCTGATGACTTTCCTACCAACCATGAGAAGATACGCCTGCCGGGACTACAAGAGTCTGAAGCCCAAAGGACGACTGCTGATGAAGATGCGATGCCAGAAGACAATCCCCACAGCAGAGAAGATGGTCGCCCCCGGGGCCCGAAAAAGAATGAAGAGAAGATGATCGACACCTCACCAGGGCCAAGGCCGGGTCAACATTTGGAGAAGACCCGGCCGGACACCGGCTACCTACAACAACAACAAAATCCTTCGTTAGTGTGACTTTGTAAAGGTCCAAGTCGGACCGAAACGTCGTCGTAAGCTCCTCTCTTTTTATATGTGCGGGTTGTGTGTGACAGAGAACATTCTCTGTAGCTGTGTACAGCGATCACAGAAAAGTCAACACGTTCCTCGCCCTTTCATCCATCAGAAAAAAAACTTTATCTTTGAAGCAATAACCGAGTCATGTTCCAAGTAATTATCCAGGGTCATCCCTAGGGCTTAACACTTTGGCGTCCCTCAGCCACCGTCCAAGAAGGGCAGGGAGGGAAGCCAACCTCTCTGACCGCAAAAACGTCGAGACCACAGTCTAGAAAGGGGTCCACAACCAGCCCCAAACGCAGAGCTCATATCCCCACTGGTGTACACCTCCCTGATGTATACCGAGCCCTAAACAGAGAGATCCAGGTGAAACTCAAGATTCTCATCACAGAAGCTCTCAAAAGAGGAAATATGGAATGCATCCAGTCTGGTGTAGATCTCGCAGTCATACTCCAGCTAGGAATGACACAAGGATGCACACAGGTTAAGAATTGTCCTCCGGTTCGCCTCTAAGGTACCATGGGAGAGCATCTTATCTTATCTTATCTTAAGAATGTTTAGTTCCCACGTAGTAGTGGGTAGCTGGATGTAGGTGTAGGGTGGGCATAGATGGGTGAGTTAGCTTATGTGGGTGAATGGGCGCAGATTGATAAGTAGTTATGGGTAAACAAAGGAAAGATAAATAAAGAGAAAGGGAATGGAAAGAAAGAAAGAAAAAAAATGAGTGAAGTAAAATGAATGAGAAAGCAAAAGGGGAAAGAGATCGGGAGGGTAAAGCTGAAGGAGAATGAGGAGGGAGAAGGGAGAAGAGGAAGGGGAAGAAATTAAGGAAACAGGTGAGGACGTAAAGAGAGGGCTGTCGAAGAATCTTTACAACGAAAAGGCAGCTTAACGACATTATTGTCAAAGAAAATCCCACAGTGGAAGCCGCATCAGAAGTTTCAAGAAAGTCAGCGAGGCAAAAGCCACAACAAAGTGCCTCTACTGTGAGAAAATAAATAACTACTTGGAATGCCAAAACACCAGAGAAATTTACACTGCGCACTGAGCTAAGATGAGAAAATCGAGAACATTATAATTAAGAAAACAGTCAAAGGAATACTTGCTATTGTTATCAGGGAACTGGAGTCACTACCACAGGTCTAGTTACCATCTGTACACAAAGGATGCAAATGCTGCCACAGACAGCTAAGTGGCTGATAGAGGAACAATGACACTGCCGAGGCGATGTATGAGGCTAAGTAATAATGGTAGACTTACCACCAAAATGTTAGGTAAAAGAACACAGGTGCAACTAATGTGAAATTTTATTGTGAGAACATTTCGCACTCCAGGAGCTTTGTCAAGCAGTAACGTCGACTTAACAAAGCTCCTGGGAAGCGAAATGTTGCCACAATAAAATGTCACATTAGTTGTCTCTGTGTTCCTTTACCTGACAATGTATGACGCTGCAGAGAAACAGTCCCACAGTGAACACTTTACGTTTATCGGAGGAGAATTGTTTACTAGTACAGCTGTGGTGCCCGGGACTGACCTCTCATTTAGACTCGTGCTGGGTATAAATTCTTTTGGTGTCATCCAGGTGAAAGCCTCAACAAAGGAGCACATCCGCCGCAAACTGGAGGCTGAATTTGGAGCACTTCGCATTTTTTTTGCAGATGAAAAGGGTAAACTCTTCCTATATTCTGACAACCTTTGTATGTCCGAGCGTACAATAGCATATCATGCATTCAAAGCAGAATTACTGATTATGATGTCATTCAGGCAGCACTGATGGTAAGAGATGACGTCAAGAATGATGTCTGCAGTCACACATTGTTAGCCATTATATCAGAACTGGAGCACGGGACGTCCCACAGTCAGTGGAATTGTAGTCCACGCCATAGTACTAAGCGCCCTAGCCCTTCATGATGGTGTTCACCCACACTGCCGGTGAGGCGGTGGTTCCACCACTAAACCAAACTGTGCAGTTGTCATGAAGCTTTCAGAAGAAAATCAGAACCTTGTGTAGATTCCTTCTCACATGTCTGATTCAGATGCTTATACTGTCCCCAGCTGTGCTCGTTTTAACATCCTGACCCGTAATAAAGTCGCAGTTGTCCAGGGTAGTAAAGACTACCTGCCCTCAGTGCTCCAGCAAGCCTGTTGTTTACCATCTATTTAGTGCTGAACCACTCACTCATTATCAGGTGATCTATCTAGACACAACTGTATGTCCATTGGACGAAGTACATTATCTTAAAACTGTTAAAGCAGCATGAAAGCAGCTCAAGGCCATCATCCTCAGGGTTAGTGTCTTCCACACCACATGCACAGTATTGTCAATCATTGTTAAGAGGATCCTTGATGCAGGATTCAGGGGTACCTGCGTGTACAGGCAGACATTATTGTTGATGGTTTTATAGTTGAAGTGATGGAAGGAGGTAAGTGCTGCCGGGCAGTCAGGTTTCTTGTGTTGTTATATGAGACAATTAAGAGACTGGCATGGAAAGGTAACCCCTTCTGCATAAATTACTAAAATTAAAAAGTGTTTTTCTTTTTCGGGTCACCCTACCTCGGTGGGAGATGGCCAGTGTTATATATATATATATATATATATATATATATATATATATATATATATATATATATATGTGTGTGTGTGTGTGTGTGTGTGTGTGTGTGTGTGTGTGTGTGTGTGTGTGTGTGTGTGTGTGTGTGTACTCACCTAATTGTACTCACCTAATTGTGGTTGCAGGGGTCGAGATTCAGCTCCTGGCTCCGCCTCTTCGCTGTCTGCTACTGGGTCTCTGCTCTCCCTGCTCCATGAGCTTTATCATACCTTGTCTTAAAACTATGTATGGTTCCTGCCTCCACTATATCTTTCTCTAGACTATTCCACTTCCTGACTACTCTGTGGCTGAAGAAATGCTTCCTAACATCCCTTTGACTCATCTGAGTCTTCAGCTTCCAGTTGTGTCCCTTGTTTCTGTGTTCCCCTCTGGAACATCCTGTCACTGTCTACCTTGTCAATTCCCGCAGTATTTTGTATGTCGTTATCATGTTCCTCTGACCCTTCTTTCCTCCAGTGTTGTTATTCCTATTTCCTCAACCTTTCTTCATAAGACAGACCCCTGAGTTGTGGAACTAACCTTGTCGCAAACCTTTGCACTTTCTCCAGTTTCTTTACGTGCTTGACCAGGTGTGGGTTCCAGACTGGTGCTGCATATTCTAGTATGGGCCTGACGTACACGGTATACAGTGTCTTGAACGATTCCTTGTTAAGGTAACGGAACGCTAATCTTAGGTTTGCCATTCGCCCATATGCTGCCGCAGTTATCTGGTTGATGTGTGCCTCCGGAGACGTGCTTGGCGTTATACTCACTCCAAGGTCTTTCTCCTTTGCCGAGGTTTGTAGCCTTTGCCCGCCTAGCTTGTACTCTGTCAGCGGTCTTCTTTGCCCTTCTCCGATCCTCATCCGCGTTTGTGTACCAAACCTTCAACCTGTTTCCAATACTGTGGCCCTGGGGAGATCTTGGTTGGGGTGTGGGCAGGGTGCCTACAGGGGTTGCAGCATGGGTGGGGATTGTATGGTTGGGGTATGGGCTGGTGGGGCAGTTGAAGTGGGGGTGGGGAACCGACGGTGGGTTTTCGTTTGCTAGGGTGGGGACAGGGGCCTGATAAGTGGGTGGGTGTGGGCCTGAGGGTACTTCCAGTGTGTGTTTTGTCCTGCTTGGTCTTGGTGTCCTCCGTATCTCGCTGTCTCCCCCTCCTCTCTTCTCCTTATCTTCTCCTCCGCCTCCTTTCTTCCTGCATTCTGTCCCGATCTAGGATACATTCCGTACCCTGGTTCGTCCTCATCGAGCTTTCTCTTTCAGGATCATGGTGCTGGCTGATTCTGCCTTGAATATTACCTGAGGGGTCGATTTCTCCTTTGTGTACCACCCGATTCTCCGAAAATTTGTCACTTGGGATGAGTCTCCCTATTGCTAGCATGATACCATCGATCTTTCTTTTTCCTCCTGTTTCCTACCGTCGGGTGTCCCCTTCAGACTTCCTTTAGCCATAGATAAGATCGACTTCTCCTTTCCTCCTCACTGTCTCCCCTTGCCTTGTCAAAGGTGCATTAGCCTCCCGGTGCTGTCATGGACGTATTCCCGTGTTCCTTGTGTGTCCGGTCTGCTCATACGTCCCTGTCCGCTGCAGTGTGTTGCTGGGGTCTCCGTGTTTAGCGTGTCTGCTGCTTTGTCTACCCTCTCATGTGTTGTTTCTGTGTGTGTGTGTGTGTGTGTGTGTGTGTGTGTGCCGAATAGGTAAAACTGGTCAATTAGCAAGAACTCATTTTAAATTAAGTATTTTCTAAAATTTTCTCTTATACGTTTAAATGAATATTTTTTTTTATTTATGTTCATGTAAAAAATAACCTAACCTTATTATAACAAGCGCAATTTAATTTAGCCTAACCCAACTAAATATATTTTAGATAAGTTTACAATAATTTAATAATAAGCATCACAATGAAATATATTCTTTTCGTTAGGTTCAGAATGATTTTTGTGAAATTATTGTGTAAACAAATTTTCGTTTGGCTTGTTCTGTATTATTTATTTATTTTTAAAATAATAGTGATTATACAGTAGTAATAAAATAATATACATGTCTGTGTTACTTTGCATATCACCCTTTCTATATTTTTAAACTATGACATGCTTATTTATCAGAGCAAAAGTCTGAGATTCTGTACGTCTCTTTGTATGCATATCACAAGGGCTTTGGTCTTCGGTTAGTAAATAGTTATAATGTATACATTGTCTACTTGCAAAAAAACATTTAGGAGCATGAGCAATCTATGTGAAAATGCTCCACAATCTACATTCCTTGAGATGTTAGAGAAGAAGCCTTGTGCAACATCTTGAGGATATTCGGGCAATCACCTTAAGCAGGAGAATGGAAGTCCTGGTGTTCTGAAATGTCATATATGGACATTATCGAGACTTTGCTTCGCCTCCTTTGAAAATCAAAAGAAGGTGACAGGATATTGACGCTTGATCCCCTGGTGCTCTACACATGGGAAAGTAAACTACGAACGTTACCTGCAATATTACCGTGCACACATGACCCGCCTTGCCATCACTCTTCCGGATGTACATCAACGCAGGGTGGATTCTCAGAGCAGCTTGGTAAGAGATATGTATGCATCCTCATCCACCATCCATGAGGTCAAGGATTTCCACTACCACCTCTTGTGTAAAACGTGGAGAGGCCCCATGCAATCAGCTTGCATCATGCAACGACACTCTCCACGTAAATATTAAAAGGGTATAAAATACCGACAGGTTGTTAGGTAAAACACATATGCAACAGTTATGTATCTTTATTTTGAAACGTGTCGCCTACACAGTAGGCTTCTTCAGTCGAGTACAAAAAAGTTGGTAGAAGCAGAAGAGATGTGAAGACGATGTCAACAGTCCATCACTCTTAAAGATCTAGTTTTGAGGTGGTCAGTCCCTCAGCCTGGAGAAGAGTATTTGTTCCATAGTCTGAAACAATGTTTCAGACTTTATATCGCAGCCTGATAATTATCAGACTGCGATATAAAGACGATGCCTAATGAGTCAACCATCTGTGTCAGGTCTAAAGGGATGTGGCTGATCGTCAGATGGTGATTATAGTATTGCCACTGAACAAATGGAAGGGTCACAAGTACCAGGTGCTGTGTCGTAGGTGCTGTGTCGTATATGTTGTGTCGCAGGTGCTGTGTCGTAGATGTTGTGTCGCAGGTGCTGTGTCGTAGATGCTGTGTCTCAGGTGCTGTGTTGTAGGTGTTGCAGATTCTACATGTCTGGCTGATCAACTGAAGTACAGACGTGCACCGTTAACAGAACTGAATACGATGAAGATAAAGTGGAACAAGATGATTTTGATTCTGTTGATGAAGATAATGAAGACTGGATGAACTGTGATATCATGTACCTTATTTTCCGGCATATAAGGCGCACTGCAGAAGTATCACAACGATAAATCAGTAATCATGTTCAAGGGTTAAATACGGTATATACAATGTTAAAATACAGATTATACACGTGTTAAATTTGATGTGATGTGATTACCATGTCCTTACATATATTATGTTGGAATACAAATATTACTGTTCAGTGAGTTTATTATTTAGCAAATGTACTTGTACGTTGCCAAACACTAAATTGGAAAGGTCTCTCAAAATGTCATGTTTTCATTAAGTTTTTGTTCGAATTATAAAAGTCCAGTGTGTTACTAAGTTTATGTTGGTTAAGGTTGACTATAACTTATCAAAGTTTCACAAAAGTTGCTCATGTGTCTTATTTTTAAACTTGTCGTTATAATATAAAATAATAATATTATAAGAATATATTATAATATACCACCTTCTTCTTTTCTTCATCTTTTTCGTTTTCTTATTCTTTTTTTCTTCTCTTCTTCTTCTTCTTCTTCTTCTTCTTCTTCTTCTTCTTCTTCTTCTTCTTTCTTCTTCTTCTTCTTCTTCTTCTTCTTCTTCTTCTTCTTCTTCCACCTCCTCAAGGTACGTGTAGTTTGCTTACATGTTCCTGATGGCTGCACGAGTCGCTATGTGTTGGCCCAGTGATGTGTTACACTGCAACTGCCTCTTCAAAACACCGTGCTGAGTGGTTATACTATCCATTGTTATGTTTATAGGAACTGAGCCAGTACTTTACCGATTTTATGCTTTACATATAGTGGGATTATCATATCTCACAAAATGTATTCAACGATGAAGGGGATTTTCATGGTGGCAGGTTTATGTTTGAAGATGGTTCTCAAACTGTGACAGAGTAGAACATGTATCCAGCCCTGGTGTTGTGAAGGCTGGTAAGTAAACACAGGCCAGGCGCTGCAGTCAATAAAGACAACATTGGTGGTGTTATTCCTGTATCTGGTAGACATATTCCTTAAAAGTCTCCATATTTACGATGGATAATCTTACATGGTGATACTGGCTTTGGACGCATCACCAGGATTCTCTCTCTCGACCTCTATATCTCTTTTTTCCTCACCTCATTTCTCCCTTATCCACTATCCTACATTTTTTCCTTCTTATCCTCTTCCTCTCTCTCATCCGCCATTACCATCACCTCCTCCTCCTCCTCCTCCTCCTGCTCCTCCTCGCCACATCTGATCTACTTGTTCTCTCTCTCTGGTATTCATGTCTATTCGTTAAGTTAGTTCAACGGACTGTTGAACTGTTGAACGTTACGTTACGAAGGAACACAACTTAAAGATACATCGGCAGGCTTTCCTATCTGCCCTTCCAGTTCAGTCGCTCAACGAGGACTTAAAGAGATCGCTCAACGACCGAATAGGACTAACAAGGACATTCAAAGAATTAGGACTAACGAAAACTTCCATCCCATTGGTTCAACGATTAATGAAAGCAAAAGTTGTCTTCCTTTCTATTTTCATTCATTCACTACGCGTAGAGAAGTACCAATGAGCCTCCCATTCGATCAACGAGGATTAAGTGAATGTGACCTGACCTGACTAGGTTAAGGCATTGGCTTAAGCCGGTGGGAGAATTGGACCTGCCTCGCATGGACCAGTAGGCCTGCTGCAGTGTTCCTTCTTTCTTATGTTCTAAACATGCCTTTCTTCTCGTTGGTTCAACGAGTAGCCAAGGATAATAACGTCTATCCCTTCCACTAATTCAACGAACAATAATCCTATCCACACTGGTTGAGGTTCTCCTTCACATGTTTAACCGACGAAAGGCGATCAAGTTAAGCCGCTGGCTTCACTCATCTAACATTGAACACATTCATCCAATGGTTCAACAAGCAAACGAACCCTTGGTCCGCCTCAGTGGTTCAACGAACGGTGAAATGGCTCGATTCTGTCTCTTAAAGGGCAGTTAATCCAAGCCGAACGTGCACTGTGTTTGCTTAACGACTCGTTGATTATCAGTAATTAAGCCAGCATGCTGAGGATAATTTGTGACAACACAGCAGGTGGTTCGATTTACGTATACAAGAAGGGAGATGAGGCGTAGTTACTGAGAGAGAGAGAGAGAGCCTTGTCGAACCTCGTGTGTGTACTCACCTAATTGTACTCACCTAATTGTGGTTGCAGGGGTCGAGACTCAGCTCCTGGCCCCGCCTCTTCGCTGTCCGCTACTGGGTCTCTGCTCTCCCTGCTCCATGAGCTTTATCATACCTTGTCTTAAAACTATGTATGGTTCCCGCCTCCACTATATCGTTCGCTAGACTATTCCACTTCCTAACTACTCTATGGCTGAAGAACTGCTTCCTAACATCCCTTTGACTCATCTGAGTCTTCAGCTTCCAGTTGTGTCCCCTTGTTTCTGTGTTCCCTCTTTGGAACATCCTGTCACTATCTACCTTGTCAATTCCCCGCAGTATTTTGTATGTCGTTATCATGTCTCCTCTAACCCTTCTGTCCTCCAATATTGTTAATCCTATTCCCCTCAACCTTTCTTCATAGGGCAGTTCCCTGAGTTGTGGAACTAGCCTTGTCGCAAACCTTTGCACTTTCTCTAATTTCTTGACGTGCTTGACATGTGTGTGTGTGTGTGTGTGTGTGTGTGTGTGTGTGTGTGTGTGTGTGTGTGTGTGTGTGTGTGTGTGTGTGTGTGTGTGTGTGTGTGGACGTGTAAGGGTGAGCAAGAGTATGTATATTAGATAAGAGTACATTAGAGTAACTGGAGAAGGCAGATAGCAGGAGTCACCTATGGATTTAATCACTGAGATTGTCTGCTGAGAACTGTCTTTCTAATGTTAATTATCATCTATTATGTAGAACTGAGGCAATGATAGTAAAGCAGAAGGCTCTCTCCCGAACTTTCTCTCCCTCTCGGACACTGCTGGCATGAAACAAAGGGATAAATATCCGATAACTTATTATAAAAACTGTGATGAATTAATAAGAAAGGTAAGAAGGATTTAGGGTGTAAATTACACTCTCTCTACACTGCTACTTCTTCCATAGGCCAATATTTTTTTCTTCTGGAAGGAAACAACCGGATGTTCCGAGCGACACACCAGGACACGGGTGGCCACTGTATGGTGAGGACTTTGTTTAGTAAAAGCTTACGTTTGCAAAATGTTCATCCAAACCGATGTTGAAAGTGTAGTGATCTTGCAACACGGGAAATTATTACAATGTTCCACAATGGTATGTGTCAGACGTTTCACATAGTTTCATACCATTGTTTTGTATAATTATATCACATTGCACTTCAAAAATATCTTCGTGCTTGAGCATATCGCACTTGTTTAATATATTGAACGTTTCTATTGGATCCCTCGAAGACTATTATGTAAAGAAACTTGTTACGTGAGTGAAGTCTTCATATTACTTGTTCCTTAACTATGGAATGAGTTTTACTTCTCTTCTCTGCTCTTCCAAAGTTGTCTATGTCTTACACTAATCAGGGGACTTAAACTAGACGAAATATTCAAGACATGTTCTAAAAAGAGCGTTTTTCAAAATTAATATTATTTCATGAGTTTTGTGTGGGAAGCTTCTTGCTACGAAGCATCTTGGCCTTATTGCCTGCAGTTAAGACATTGCTTAGCATATTACAGATCATTAATTATTGGTAAGACTACTGAAGCGAAACATTGCCTCGGTAAATGTCTAAGTAGTTGCACGTTCGTAAATTTACTTAATAACCAGATCGTTGTTTATGACTACTCCAAGATCTCTCCTTTTCCTTTGACTTGGTGCGAGAGTTCCATATGTTATACTCTTATTATATATCATTATGTCCACTTATCAACATTGATATCCTACTCTTCTGACCACTGTGACAGTTTGTGCAGGTCTCTCGAGACACTTTAACAAGCACAGTTGTTGCATTACTCCGTAATCACATGTCATCTGAAAGCTTCGCAATTTCGAATGTAACCCCCAATTCCAGATCGTTTATGTATGTTATACTTCAAGATTAATAGTGATCGCTGTTACCCATCAGTGGGCCCATCAGTTCACGAGATTTTCCCCTATGGAGTGAGTTTTAAGTTTACTAAGTAATCTCCAATAATAATAACAACAACAATAATAATAATAATAATAATAATAATAATAATAATAATAATAATAATAATAAATAAAATAATAATAAATAACAATATATAAAAACTGCACTAAATAATTAATTTACGATTAGGTGACATGACTGGCAGTTTGTGAACTGCCGTCTGGAAGTGGAGAAACACAATACCTTCAGAAACTTTGTTGTTCCAATTTTTATTCGTAACTGCAGCTGATAAACTCTAGTAGGTTTATTAGGCAGGATCTATTATTGCAAAAATAAACAAACAAACAAAACAAATGTTGATAGTTTTTTTAATTTGATTGTATTCAAGGAAGTCAAAAATGTTGTCCGTAATTATGACTTATATTAGTTTATCCACGACTGATGTGACACTAATTAGGCTGCAGCTGTGGACACCTACGTCCGTGCTCGGGTCTTGGAGTAACATTAGCTAGTTTGCAGTCGCATGGTTTATTGCCTTCCTCAGTTAATTGGTTTAATATATTCACCAACATTTAACATTAATTTTTGAAAATTAGATACACGTGAAACATCTGGGTATCTTTATTGTAGACGTTTCGCCCTCCAGTGATTTTATCAATACAAATTCAAGGACATAATTAGAACTTTTTACTGAAGATGAGGTGATCAGTCCCTCAGCCTTGTATAGTTCTACTGTCTTCCAATTATGTCCTTGAATTTGTATTAATAAAGCCACTGGAGGGCGAAACGTCTACAATAAAGATACAGAGATGTTGCACATGTGTCTAAATTTCATCTTGTCGGTATTGTATACCATTCACGTACAACCTTAATTTTTAAAAGGGTGGACCGGTAAGCCAGCGGAAGGCCTCGGTCAGATGACCAAAAGCTCCAGTGGTGGGTCATCATAAGACTAAGATCCGCGTCCTGTTTCCTTACCAATTTTACCTACTTTTGTTTAATATAGCCGTCAATAAGAATGTAATTATTTTATCCAGATTCTTTTAGTGGTTTGTCTGATATTTCGACCCATCTTTTTCAATTCTTTGTGAATTTTTTAGTAAAGTTCTCGACTGAGAACTTTAGTGAGGCTGGGTTAACAGAATCAGAATAAAGTGCAGTTTATACCCACCGTCCACGAATAGTGTTATGAATCACCCTGTAACAGTTATATACTACCATAAAATATTTTCCCTAAAATTCTAATACCCCTTACTACTTTTGAATCTCACTTTTGTATCCAATTACCATTCTGCCTCATAGTCTTAATTGTATTTAATAGCTACAAAATCTATCTTTATTATTATTATTACTTCTACTTTATCATATACTTGCAACTTACCACATCATTCCCCTATTTTATTTTATTTATAACTTACCATAGCATTGCACTATTTTACTCTATTATTGCCCTATTTCATTTTATACTTTATTGCCCAATTTTATTTTAAGCTTTTATTGCCCTACTTTATTTTATACTTTATTGCCAACTTTATTTTATACTTTTTTTAACCTATTATTGCCAAATATTCAAGCTTTATTGCCCATTTTTTTTATTATTGCCCTATTTTATTTTATACTTTATTGCCCAATTTTATTTTATACTTTTTTTTAACCTACTATTGCCAAATATCCAAAGTTTTATGTTCAAATACAACTCTACCTCATAGTCTATTTTTTTATATATATCAACAAATCTTTCTTAATTATATCTAATACTACTTTATTATATATTTGTAATTTGCCATATCATTGCCCTATCTTAACCTATAATACTTTTTTATAACCTGTCGCAAATATTCCAATTTATTTTTTTTAATATCTACTGTGTACCATCTTACTATCATATCACTTACAACCAATTCATTGCCCTTTTTTATTTAATTATACTTTTGTATAAACTTGTGTTATACCTTTATATATACGTGTTTGCAACTATTCCATAGTGCAATTACAAGTGACAGTCTGGTGCTACTTTATTTTGTAATTCTATATTATTAGTTTATATATAGTTATAGTTTATTTCATTTTAGCTTAATACATAGTCAATACTAAATTCATTGGTGCTACTTTATTTTGTAATTTTATCTTATTAGTTTATATCTAGTTATACTTTATTTCATTCTAGCTTAATACATAGTCAATGCCAAATTCATTATGTTTATTTGTTACTATACTCTATTTGACCAATGTGCATTAGCTATATAATTGTCCAAACATCCCCCTACTACAGATATCAGTACTAGAATTCACCACACTATACATGATATAAAAAAATACTATTTAAACTAAATGATGAATAAACACGTCGACCCTGATCTAAACTATATAATCTAACACCCAATCAAAATTTACTGGAAGTAACTGCCTCTATTACACAGCATCACAAGCCAACACTGTCCTAAATACTCTAAAAGTATAACAGTTCTTAACTACAACATCCGATCCTTAATCAAACACTATGATGACCTCCTTGCACTCCTTGATTCCCTAAAGACAAACTTCACATGTATTGTTCTCACTGAAACCTGGCTTAAGCAGGATACAATAAATATCTACTCACTACCAGGATACACAGCAATCACAACTGCAGACCACACCAAGTTGGTGGTATTGCAATCTATTACTCTAATGAAATATCTCTGTTTGACACCACTTGCTATAGTGATGAATATGGAAAATAAATGTTTGCTAATTTTACTGTAAAAACCTTAAGACTCTATAACAATCAGGGCCATTTACCGGATGCCTCTACAAACATCCCAAATTTTAGCGATAAACTAAAGACTCTAATAACAAACAACCAAATGAACAACACCACCTT